>WNWK01002916.1:120334-188332 GCA_009830355.1 Cherax destructor
ATTTTTATTCAAAAAAAAATAGAAGTTTTAAATGTTATGTATTGCATTTTTTAAAAATTGTAAAAAATAATATCAGCATATTTGTGAAAGAATTAGACCCACTAGTTGACGGGGTATCGGACGCATGACGTGTTTTTGGTTTACTTTGAACATTGGCAAAAATAAAAGATTTCCACTATTTTGAGCTCAATTTAAAAATATTTTTATTAAAAAAAAACCATGCAAAATCATCTCAGTTCTGTAATGTATCTTCCATTCTATCAATGAGACCAAGAAAACGAGAATGAAAACCATAAATACCATATGAAAATACATCGCAGTCACTGTTTTAAACAAAAAACAAAGTCAGATTTTTTTTCTCATTATGCAAGGGTGGGTAGGATTATTTTTATACTGCACACTCAGACCACTCAGACCCATTCCCCTCATATGTAGGCCACCCGCTTTTTACCGCAAGATTTGGCCCAAAATTTTTGGGGTATACTATTAAAAAAATTTAGGTGCAAAGTGTTTTACTCTCATTGTTTACTATTATATTCCCTAAAGTGTTTTACTCTCATTGTTTACTATTATATTTCCTGTTTCTTTTTTTTAAAAAAAAATTTAAATAACTGCCACAGTTCTTTTATTAATTTTTAATAAAAAATTAAGGTGCTAACTCAGGTGCTAAATTGTTTTTTTTTCATTGTTTGCTATTTTTTTCCCCCAGCTCCTTTTTTTCTAGCTTTTAGAATAATCCCTAGTTCATTTAATTTATTTTTAAAAAAAAGAAGGACAAACCCCGTGCCAAGAACTTTTTTCTTGCCCCTTTTTTAAGTCTAATTATAGAATCACACCCATTCTTATGATCCCAAACATTGATCCTGACATCAACCTCTTATTAAATGACTTACATGCCCTCTAACAACAACTGTAATTATTAGACAGCAGAACAAGCAAAAGCACTACTCAGAGCCAACAATAACATAACTATCTTTAACTACAATATCAAATCTTTAAGCAAGCATTACGATGACCTCATAGCATTATTAAATTCCTGCAGGCCAGTATGTCCATCATTGCTCTCAATGAAACCTGGCTAAAGCCTAATACTACAGATATCTATGCCATTCCTGGTTACACAGCCATACACAACTATAGGCCAGACCAACAAGGGGTGGCACAACTATTTACTATTCAGACCAGCTTGAATGTATCACAATACTTGCACAAGAGATGAACATGGAGAATATTTAATAGCTAAGTTTAAATCAAAATACCTACAAAACCTCTCACAGTGATAAACATCTACAGAGTACCACAATCAAATATTAGCCAATTTAGTGAAAAATTAGGAAGTATGATTACTGATGCACACATGAACAAAGACCACTTAATACTAACAGGACACTTCAATATCAATCTCCTACAAGATCAGGACCCACAAGTAACTGAATTCACAAACACTATGAGCAACTGCTTGCTTCTACCAACAGTAACAAAACCAACAAGAATCTCTGAGACTAGTGCCTCCCTATTAGACCACATCTGGACTAACACAATATCCCGTCTAAAAGCAGGCATACTCACAGATAATACCACAGACCACTACCCGACCTTTCTCATAACCAACCTAGGTAAATTACCCCAAGAGACTACTAAAGTTACTTTCAGACTACATAATGAGGCAGCTCTTAATAACTTCATAACAGCTATGTCAAACATCGACTGGCAAACCGAGTTAGACACCTATACAGATACTGACATATGTATTAATAATTTTCTAAAAAGACTCAATACCTCTATAACATGCATTGCCCTAAAAAACTGAACAGATCACAGCTAAGAAACTAAACAATCCTGGCTAACACCCAGCATTCTCAAATCCATTAATATAAAACACCTACAGTATATGAAAAACAGTACAGAATGGGTCAAATAACAAGAGAACAAACAAAACATTACTCTTCAAACCTAACCAGCCTGATAAGAAGGTCAAAAAAATTGTATTATGAGAACAGATTAAATAACTAAGAAACATAACAATCCCTGGCTAACACCCAGCATTCTCAAATCCATTAATATAAAACACCTACAGTATTCTCCATGGGGAAGTGGAACAAATTCTTCCTCCGTAAGCCATGCGTGTCGTAAGAGGCGACTAAAATGCCGGGAGCAAGGGGCTAGTAACCCTTCTCTGAATATATTACAGTACTAAATGTAAAGAGAAACTTTCATTTTTCCTTTTGGGCCACCCTGCCTTGGTGGGAAAGGGCCGACGTGTTGAAAGAAAGAAAGACCTACAGTATATGAAAAACAGTACAGAATGGGTCAAATAACAAGAGAACAAACAAAACATTACTCTTCAAACCTAACCAGCCTGATAAGAAGGTCAAAAAATTGTATTATGAGAACAGATTAAATAACTTAAGAGGTGATATGAAAGACCTGAAAACCCTATCTGAAATTCTAGGAACTAAAAAAGTATCCAGAAACATAACAATCAAACTGACAAACCCAGATGAACCCTGCTCCCACCAACTGAAACAGCAAACAAACTAAATCTTTTCTTCTCGACAATAGGAAAAATGTTGGCAAGAAAAATACCACGTTCAAACACTCCACTTAATGCTTACCTCACTGGAGGCTACCCAAATACACTATTCCTAGCTCCAACCAACCCAACAGAAGTCTCGCTTGTTATTAACACACTAAAAAACAAGGCAGGCGATCTAAATAACTTATCACCTTTTATATACAAAAAAGCTTCTCAAGTACTATCACCAATTATTGCAACACTCTTTAACAAATCCACTGAATCCTCCACTTTCCCATCAATACTCAAAATAGCGAGGGTTACCCCCATACATAAAGGCGGAGATCAAACAGACCTAAATAACTATAGGCCAATATCTAACTTACCCTTCTCTCCAAAATCTTTGAAAAGTTAATTCATAGGCAAATCTATTCCTACCTCATCTCCCACAATATACTCAACCCCTGTCAGTTTGGTTTCAGGCCTAATAAAAACACAAATGATGCAATCATACACATGCTAAAAATAATATACACCGCTCTTGAAAATAAAGAAATCCCACTGTGAATCTTCATTGATTTACGTAAAGCTTTTGATACAGTTGACCATGATCTGTTGCATCTAAAATTATCACACTATGGTATAAGAGGGCACTCCCTCAACTACCTAAAGTCATACCTTAGCGACAGAAGCCAATATGTGTCCACAAATGGAGCTAACTCTTCCACACAAACAATTACAGTTGGTGTCCCACATGGAAGTGTTCTTGGCCCACTTCTCTTTCTCATTTACATAAACGACCTACCAAATGCATCTCAACAACTACTCAAACCCATACTATTTGCAGATGACACTACATACGTCTTCTCTCACCCATGCCCAGTCACACTAGCCAACACTGTAAATGCTGAATTACAGAAAATATCTACCTGGATGATGACTAACAAGCTTACCCTCAATGTTGACAAAACCTATTTCATGCAGTTTGGGAACAGAGCTGCAAATGTTCCACTTAACATAATGATAAATGGATCACTTGTCACAAAACTCACAGAGGAAAATTCTTAGGAATCCACCTTGATAGTGGCCTCAAATTTAAGACACATATACAACAAATTTCCAAGAAAGTCTCCAAGACCGTAGGAATACTATCCAAGATAAGGTACTATGTTCCACAACCAGCTCTCCTTTCCCTTTATCACTCACTCATTTACCCCTATCTCACCTATGGAATCTGTGCATGGGCTCAACAACAATAAATCACCTCAAACCATTAATAACACAACAAAAGGCTGCAGTTCGAATGATAACAAATTCCCACTCTAGACAACATACTCCACCTATATTCAAAAGTCTAAACTTACTCACCATACAAGACATCCATACTTTTTACAGTGCCTATTACATACATAAAACACTAAACTCAAATATTAACCTGCAACTCAAAATTTTCCTAACCAACCTTAACAGGACACACGAACATAACACAAGGCATAGATCACTCTTCGATGTTCCCCGCGTCCACCTCACACTATGCAAAAACGCAATGCACATCAAAGGCCCAAAAATTTGGAATTTATTACCTATGATTACCAAAGAAACCCAGTCTGTATATCAATTCAAAACTCTGCTAAAAAACTACCTACTCGCCCAAAACTAAATACCCACTACTTTACATTACCTACAAAGTTATTAAATAACCTTACACTGCCTCAAAATAACATTTATTCACTGTGTTACTCCCCTAGCCTCAAAACCCCTACAAAATTGCTCAAAGAAAAATAATTTATCAAACATAATCTAGTACAAATGTTGACACTTATACCTCATAATGTATATGCAATGTTATATCTTATAATGTATAAACCACCTAATATAAAGAAATCCATCCTCATGTACCCTTGTGCTGCTTGTAACTCATCTAATGACCATATAAACTGTTATTGCAAAACAAATTATTGATTTAATTTGTTTAATCTGATTTAATAATTCTTTTATGTAGACATATAAAACTGTAAATGATCCAAAATTATAAAACTATTATGTTTCAAAAATGTCATGTTCAAATTATGTTCAAATTTCATAGCTTAAATACTCAACTATACTTATATTGTAAACTGTCTCCTATAATTCTTACCATTTAGCCTCAAAACCCCTTACTTAATTGCTCAAAGAAAAATAGTTTATCAAATATAATCTAGTACAAATGTTGAAACTTATACCTCATGTATACTTATTTACTATTGTGCTCCTTGTAACTCATCTAATGACCATATAATTTTTATTTCAACACAAATTATTGCTTTAATTTGTTTAATCTGACTTAATTAATTTTATAACGAAGACAAAATTACAAAACTATGTTTCAAAAATGTCATGTCTAAACTACAGTGGACCCCCGGTGTTCATCCATTTTTCGTAACGGAATGCTGTTCAAGTGCCATTACCAACCGAATTTATTCCCTTAAGAAATAATGTAAAGTAGACTAGTCCTTTTAGACCCCAAAACTACACTTTATATAATAATAATAATAATAATAATTTTTATTTCAATGCATGTTACAAGTGTACAATGTTATTGGTAGTTACAAATATAATACAATTATTAAACTGTAATGCAAGGAGAGCCACTGGCCACACTTACATAAAAGGGCGTGTTTTGAGCAGGACGAACACCAGGGGTCCACTGTATGTTCAAATTTCATAGCTTAAATACTCAACTATGTATACTCATATTGTAAACTATTTACAAAAATTCTTACCATTAAGTTTTAAATTAATTTTAAGTCTGCCCAAAATGCCCTGCATATTAGGGGCTTTTAGCATGTAGACCTCTTTTAATCTCATAACTAATTGTAATTCTTTGTATCATGTCCAAATAAACTATTACTATTACTAGTATTACTATGGGACCAACACTGGCTTGCAAGCCGTAATATTAAGGGACCGATGGTGAAAGGGTTAAATTTGTAGGGAAATTTTTTTTCAAGTAATACAGTGGAACCTCGGTACTCAAACAGCTCTGTACTCGAACAATTCGGTACTTGAACGCTTTGTTCGGTAAAAAAATCGCTCAGTAGACGACCGTTTGCTCGGCACTCGACCAAACAAACATAACCTGCCACCAGAACATGTGCATCAGTCTCCCCACAGCTGTCGCTCAGTCCAAGACTCGCTGAACTTCACTGTAAACTATTTTGTTTCTCTTCGCATATTTTTTTTTTTTTTTTTTTTTTTTTTACATTTGTATAAATAAGTCACCATGGGGCCTAAGAAGATTAGTGATAACAGTCAACCAAAAAGAAAATTGGTTAATATGTGTTTGCCCTGATATAAACACCGCCTCCGCCTCTCCATACGTGCCTTTTATTATTAATTTCGGCGTCTTTATTGTGCTTCTAGGTTATCTATTGTGTTTTTGATATAAAGTTGGAATAAATGTGATAGATAATTTTTATTAATAATATTAGCGTAATTACACAACATTGTATTCGCGCCACTGCCACCACTTGACATGTATTGGACGTGTGACGTGATTTGTTTACTCTTGAACTTCAGCAAAAATCAAACATTTACGCTACTTTGAGCTCAATTTCAAGGTGTACTTTTAGTCTGTAAACCATTCAAAATCATCTCTATTTCTGTAATATATCTTTCATTCAATCAAATGAGACCAAGAAAACAAGAATACGTACAATCACAAATACCATACGAAAATACACCACAAAGTCACTGTAAATGTATTTTTGGGGGTCTGAAACGGATCAATCTAATTTACATTATTCCTTATAGGAAAAATTTGTTCGGTACTCGAACAGCTTTCTGGAATGAATTAGGTTCGAGTACCGAGGTTCCACTGTACTGTACAGTGGACCCCCGGTTTTCGTCATTTTTTCATTCCAGAATGCTGTTCAAGTGCCATTACCAAACAAATTTATTCCTATAAGGAATAATGTAAAGTAGACTAGTCCTTTTAGACCCCCAAAAATACACTTACAAAAACTTTTACAAAAATACACTTACATAAAAGGGCGAGTTTGGAGCATCACAAACACCGGGAGTCCACTGTACTTACTTTGCTTCTTATAAGTACATTCCACTGGATTTATCTCAAATCATAAAAAATGGCACATAAATGGATGACTTCTGGTAAAATTCAAAAGCAGCACAAAATATCAAGGTACAGTGGAACTTCAGTTTTCATATGCCCCAGTTTTCGTAGGATTCGATTTTCGATGACTTTTTCTGTTAAAATTTTGTCCCAGTTTTCGTACACCACCTCGGTTTTCGTAGAGTTGACAATGGTGCGTACCGAATGCATCCGCCTGCCCACTCGTGTCACTCGACTACTCAAGCACTGAGCGACTCAGTCTGCTTTTGTTTATCGTTGAGTGAGCATCATCCAGCGAGTTCAGCCGAAACATTTCGTAATACAGTAGACCCCCGAGTTTCGGCCATAATTCATTCCAGAAGGCTGTTTAAGTGCCATTACCGAACAAATTTGCTCCTTTAAGGAATAATGTAAAGTAGGTTAGTCCATTTCCGACCCCCAAAAATACACTTACAAAAGCACTTACAATAATACACTTACATAACTGTTCGAGTTTTGAGGTGATCGAAACTCGGGGGTCCACTGTACGTACTCCATTCCTTTTTGTGCTTGTTTATTGAGTGTGATTGCTAAATAAACCACCATGGGGCCAAAGAAAGTTCCGAATGCCAGCTCTTTGATAAAGAAGGCGAGAAACACGATAGAATTCAAAAAAGAAGTCATAGCTAAGTACGAAAGTGGCGTACGGGTGGCTAATCTCGCCAGGATGTATGGGAAATCCACATCAATGATCAGTTCCATCCTGGTGAAGAAAAAGAAATCAAGGAAGCTGATGTTGCTAAAGAGGTAAATTATTTTTTTTATTTATTAACACATCGGCCATTTCCCACCAAGGCAGGGTGGCCCGAAAAAGAAAATCTTTAATCATCATTCACTCCATCACTGTCTTGCCAGAGGCATGCTTACACTACAGTTATAAAACTGCAACATTAACACCCTCCTTAAACGTAAATGTGCTAACGAAACAGAGATTGCAAACAATCGAAGATGTTGAGAAGTTATTGTTGGTGTGGATCAATGAAAAACTGTTAGTGGGAGATAGTGTTTTGGAGTCGATAATTTGCGAAAAGGCAAGGCAGTTGCATGCGGATGTTGTAAAGAAAATGCCTGGAACGAGTGCTGCTGTTAGTGAATTTAAGGCCAGCAGAGGCTGGTTCGAAAAATTCAAGAAGTGATCTGGCATACACAGTGTGTTAGGGCATGGCGAGGCTGCATGTTCGGACAAACGTGTGGCCAAAGAATTCATTGATGAATTCATGGAGTACGTAGAGGCTGAAGGATTCCTTCCCAACAAGTCTTCCATTGTGACAAAACAGGCCTCTTTTGGAAGAAAATGCCAAAGAGAACCTACATCACACAGGAGGAAAAGGCGCTGCCAGGACACAAGCCTATGAAGGATAGGCTAACTCATTTGTTCTGTGGTAATGCTAGGGGGGATTTCAAAGTGAAGCCTTTACTGGTGTATCACTCTGAAAATCCTTGAGTGTTCAAGAAAAATAATGTCATCAAGAGTAAATTGTGTGTAATATGGAAGGCTAACAATAAGGCATGAGTCATGAGGCAAATTTTCATTGAGTGGGTCAATGAAGTGTTTGGCCCGAGTGTGAAGAAATACCTCCTGGAAAATAAATTGCCACTCAAGTTCATCCTGTTAATGGACAATGCTACTGCTCATCCTCCAGACTTGGAAGACCAATTGTTGGAGGAGTTTAGTTTCATCACAGTGAAGTTCTTGCCTCCTAATACCACTCCTCTCATCCAGCCCATGGACCAGCAGGTCATTTCAAACTTCAAAAAACTCTACACCAAAGCAATGTTTCAAAGGTGCTTTGAAGTGACCTCGGAGACTGAATTGACCTTAAGAGAGTTCTGGAGTTATCACTTCAATATCCTCAATTGCATAAGCCTCATAGATAAGGCTTGGCAGGAAGTGACTTCCAGGATGATGAACTCTGCTTGGAGAAAATTGTGGCTAGAATGTGTCCAAGAGAAGGATTTTGAAGGGTTTGAGGCTGACCCTGATGACCCTACGCCTGTTGTGGAATCTATTGTATCTTTGGGAAAGTCCATGGGGTTGGATGTGAGTGGCCAGGATGTGGAAGAGTTGGTGGACGACCACAGGGAAGAGCTAACTACTGAAGAGCTGCAAGACCTTCAACTGGAACAGCAACAGACTGTAGCTGAGGAAATTGCTTCAGAGGAGGCGGAAGAGAGAGGGGAGAATGTGCCTTCTTCAGGGATTAAGGACATGTGTGCAAAGTGGAGTGAATTGCAAAGTTTTGTAGAGAAATATCCCCCTAACAAAGCTGTTGCAAGCCGTGTCTGCTACATGTTCAATGACAATGCCTTGTCCCATTTTAGGCAAATCTTAGAGAGATGCCAGAAACAGACCTCTCTGGACAGATTTTTTTGTGTGACAGGGGTACAGTGACTCTCAAGCTGGTCCAAGTGCCAGTAAAAGACAAAGAAGGGAAGTAACCCCGGATAGGGCCTTGATACCTAAAGTCCTTATGGAAGGGGATTTCCCTTCCAAACAATAGCCTCTCCTCCCTCTGCCCTCCTCGCCGTCTTCCATACGCCAACAAGAGTCTTCAATAAAGGTAAAAGTGATGTTAAATGTTCATTTATCCATTTCATTAGTAATTTATATTTATTTCTCATTGTTTTCTGTATGTAAAACTATAGTTATTCTCTATAAAATGTATTTTTTGTTAATATTTTTGGGTGTCTGGAACGGATTTTCATTATTTCTTATGGGAAATATTGCTTCAGTTTTCGTACAATTAGGTTTTCATCAGACTTTCTGGAACAAATTAATCACAAAAACCAAGGCTCCACTGTACATGCAGAATGAAAAAAAAAACTGTGGCAATACTTACAGTAATACATGGCAGGACAATGGATACTGCTAGATGGTCAAATGGTGTGATGTGATTGGTTGTGATGATACGACATGAATTATCTCTATTCTCTAGGGCTTCTTCCCGAACAACAAGACCCATTATAGAATACAGCACTCTCAAGACAATCCTGTAAAAAAAAAAAATTCATATAAATTTTATTTCCAAATTTAAAAATGAAGCTTTCTCTACAACATCCATATCCCTGACTTTAAGTGTGATCTATGGTCTTCATCAAGCCTCTTACCAATATCTGAATTTCTTCTTAAAATTACTACAACTTAATTTCTTATTAGTCAGCAACCACCCAGGGAGGTACTACCGTCCTGCCAAGTGAGTGTCTTTTTCTGTCTCATAAACATGCAAGATTTCAGGTACGTCTTGCTACTTCTATTTACACTTAGGTCACGCTACGCAAACATGTACACGTTTATGTATACACACTCATCTGAGTTTTCTTTGATTTTATCTTAATAGTTCTTGTTCTTATTGCTTTTCCTTTCATATCCATGGGGAAGTGGAATAAGAATCTTTCCTCCGTAAGCCATGTGTGTTGTAAAAGTCAACTAAAATGCCGGGAACAATAGGCTAGTAACCCCTTTTCCTGTATAGCTTACTAAAAAGAAAAAGAAGAAAACCGTCAAAGTGGGATGTTTGAATGTGCATGGATGTTGTGCGAATGATAAGAAAGAGATGATTGTAGATGTTATGAATGAAAAGAAGCTGGATGTCCTGGCTTTAAATGAGACAAAGCTGAAGGGGGTAGGAGAGTTTCAGTGGGGAGAAATAAATGGGATTAGGTCAGGGGATTCAAATAGAGTTAGAGCTAAAGAAGGAGTGGCAATAATGTTGAATAATCAGTTATGGCAGGTAAAGAGGGAATATAAATGTATAAATTCAAGGATTATGTGGAGTAAAATAAAGGTTGGATGTGAAAAGGGGGTTATAGTAAGTGTTTATGCACCTGGAGAAGAGAGAAGTGTAAAGGAGAGAGAGAGATTTTGGGAAATGTTGAGTGAGTGTGTGGGGAGTTTTGAACCAAGTGAGAGAGTAATTGTGGTTGGGGATCTTAATGCTAAAGTGGGTAAAAATGTTGTGGAGGGAGTAGTAGGTAAATTTGGGGTGCCAGGGGTAAATGTAAATGGGGAACCATTAATTGAGCTATGTGTAGAAAGAGGTTTGGTAATAAGTAACAAATATTTTATGAAAAAGAGGATAAATAAATATACAAGGTATGATATAGCACGTAAGGAAAGTAGTTTGTTAGATTATGTATTGGTGGATAAAAGATTGATGGGTAGGCTTCAGGATGTACATGTTTATAGAGGGGGCAACGGATATATCGGATCATTATTTGGTTGTAGCTACAGTTAGAGTAAAAGGTAGATGGGACAAAAAGAAAATGGCAACAGCAAGTAAGAGAAAGGTAAAAGTGTATAAACTAAGGGAGGAGGAAGTTAGGGTGAGATATAAGCAACTATTGGCAGAAAGGTGGGCTAGTGCAAATATGAGTAGTGGAAGGTTGAAGAGAGTTGGGATAGTTTTAAAAATGCAGTATTAGAATGTGGGGCAGAAGTTTGTGGCTATAGGAGGGTGGGTGCAGGAGGAAAGAGGAGTGAGTGGTTGAATGAAGAAGTAAAGGGTGTGATAAAAGAGAAAAAGGTAGCTTATGAGAGGTTTTTACAAAACAGAAGTGTTAATAAAAGAGCAGAGTATATGGAGAGTAAAAGAAAGGTGAAGAGAGTGGTGAGAGAGTGCAAAAGAAGAGCGGATGAAAGAATGGGAGAGGCTCTGTCAAGAAATTTTGCTGAAAACAAGAAAAATTTTTGGAGTGAGATAAACAAGGTAAGAAAGCCTAGGGAACGAATGGATTTGTCAGTTAAAAACAGAGTAGGAGAGTTAGTAGATGGGGAGCTGGAGGTATTGTCATTTTGAGGAACTTTTAAATGTCGATGAAAAAAGGGAGGCGGTAATTTCATGTACTGGCCAGGGAGGTACAACCTCGTTTAGGAGTGAAGAAGAGCAGGATGTGAGTGTGGGGGAGGTGCGTGAGGCATTACGTAGAATGAAAGGGGGTAAAGCAGCTGGAACTGACGGGATCATGACAGAAATGTTAAAAGCAGGGGGGGATATAGTGCTGGAGTGGTTGGTATTTTTGTTTAATAAATGTATGAAAGAGGGGAAGGTACCTAGGGATTGGCAGAGAGCATGTATAGTTCCTTTATATAAAGGGAAGTGGGATAAAAGAGAGTGTAAGAATTATAGGGGAATAAGTTTATAGGTAGTAGGTTGGTAGACAACAACCGCCCAGGGAGGTACTACCGTCCTGCCAAGTGAGTGTAAAACGAAAGCCTGTAATTGTTTTACATGATGGTAGGATTGCTGGTGTCTTTTTTCTGTCTCATAAACATGCACGATTTCAGGTACATCTTGGTACTTCTACTTACACTTAGGTCACACTACATATTCATGTACAAGCATATATATACACACCCCTCTGGGTTTTCTTCTATTTTCTTACTAGTTCTTGTTCTTATTTCCTCTTATCTCCATGGGGAAGTGGAACAGAATTCTTCCTCCGTAAGCCATGTGTGTCGTAAGAGGCGCCTAAAATGCCTGGAGCAAGGGGCTAGTAACCCCTTCTCCTGAATAAATTACTAAATGTAAAAGGAGAAACTTTCGTTTTTCCTTTTGGGCCACCCTGCCTCGGTGGGAGACGGCTGACGTGTTGAAAGAAAGAAGAAGTTTACTGAGTATACCAGGTAAAGTGTATGGCAGGGTTATTATTGAAAGAATTAGAGGTAAGACAGAGAGAAGGATTGCAGATGAGCAAGGAGGCTTTAAAGTGGGTAGGGGATGTGTAGATCAAGTGTTTACATTGAAGCATATATGTGAACAGTATTTAGATAAAGGTAGAGAAGTTTTCATTGCATTTATGGATTTAGAAAAGGCATATGATAGAGTGGATAGGGGAGCAATGTGGCAAATGTTGCAAGTGTATGGAATAGGTAGTAAGTTACTGAAGGCTGTAAAGAGTTTTTATGAGGATAGTGAGGCTCAGGTTAGGGTGTGTAGGAGAGAGGGAGATTACTTCCCGGTAAAAGTAGGTCTTAGACAGGGATGTGTAATGTCACCATGGTTGTTTAATACGTATATTTATAGATGGGGTTGTAAAAGAAGTAAATGCTAGGGTGTTGGGGAGAGGGGTGGGATTAAATTATGGGGAATTAAATGCAAAATGGGAGTTGACACAGTTACTTGTTGCTGATGATACTGTGCTTATGGGAGATTCTAAAGAAAAGTTGCAAAGGTTAGTGGACGAGTTTGGGAGAGTGTGTAAAGGTAGAAAGTTGAAAGTGAACATAGATGAGAGTAAGGTGATGAGGGTATCAAACGATTTAAATATAGAAAAATTGGATATCACATTGGATAGAGGGATTATGGAAGAAGTAAATGTTTTCATATATTTGGGAGTTGACGTGTGAGCGGATGGGCTTATGAAGGATGAGGTTAACCATAGAATTGATGAAGGAAAAAAGGTGAGTGGTGCGTTGAGGTATCTGTGGAGACAAAAAACGTTATCCATGGAGTCAAAGAAGGGAATGTATGAAAGTATAGTGGTACCAACACTCTTATATGGGTGTGAAGCATGGGTTGCAAATGCTGCAGCGAGGAGGAGGCTGGAGGCAGTGGAGATGTCCTGTCTAAGGGCAATGTGTGGTGTAAATATTATGCAGAAAATTCGGAATGTGGAAATTAGGAGAAGGTGTGGAGTTACTAAAAGTATTTGTCAGAGGGCTGAAGAGGGGTTGTTGAGGTGGTTTGGTCATTTAGAGGAATGGATCAAAGTAGAATGACTTGGAGAGCGTATAAATCTGTAGGGGAAGGAAGGCGGGGTAGGGGTCATCCTAGAAAAGGTTGGAGGGAGGGGGTAAAGGAGGTTTTGTGGGCGAGGGGCTTGGACTTCCAGCAAGCATGTGTGAGCGTGTTAGATAGGAGTGAATGGAAACGAATGGTTTTTGGGACATGACGATCTGTTGGAGTGTGAGCAGGGTAACATTTTGTGAATGGATTCAGGAAAACCAGTTAATTGATTTAGTTGGACTTGAGTCCTGGAAATGGGAAATACAATGCCTGCACTTTAAAGGAGGGGTCTGGGATAGTGACAGCTGGGAGGGACTATTCTCAGCTGTCATATCTGAGCGCCTCTGCAAAGACAGTGATTATGTATGAGTGTGGTGAAAGTGTTGAATGATGATGAAAGTATAATATTTGTGGGGATTTTCTTTCTTTTTGGGTCACCCTGCCTCGGTGGGAGACAACCGACTTGTTGGGAAAAAAAAAAAAAAAAAAAAAAAAAAAATAAGATACACATTTTAAGAGGTTTCAAGAATGGTGAAGATCCCCCCTCACATCCCATAACCAATTTTCAACTTTTTTTAACACTCTTTATTCTCCACATAACATTCATACCACACAGTAATCTATGACTGGGCATCTCCACTGCCTTCAACCTTCTCTTTGTTGCTACACTTAAATTCAACTTTAAATTCACTCCTTTCAATCTCCTTTCTTTAAATCAAACATACAATCTTCCATCACCTAAACAAATCCTTTTTTATTCCATTACTTTGCCTTTTCTATGCTCGTCTTTATCTTTCTTCTTTTACATACCCTAATTCCTCCACCAATCTTTGCAACTTTTCTTCTAAATACTATTAACCCTTTCAGGGTTGCAAGGCCCTCTCCCAAACTCGTTCTCAGGGTCGCAAATTTTTCGGAAAAAAAAAATTATTTTTGTTATGAAATGATAATCTTTTTCCGATCATAACGCCACCAAAATTATGAAATTTGACTGAAAATAGACTGCAAAGTTGCTGTTTTAAACTAAAAACACGGTCAGAGTTTTTTTTCCTCATTATGCACTGTGTGGTGCAGGATTTTTTTTATACTGCGCACACTGACCGCACAGACCCATTCTCTCACATCTAGGCCTACCAGCCTGTTTCCACTTGATTTGAGGGCGCTAGAATTTAGGAGTACTAGTACGACGAAAACCCTGGTGCGTAAGCCGTACTAGTACAGCCGAAACCCTGAAAGGGTTAAAAAAGACAGTGACATTAGAAGCATTTTTTCTTACCTTCTAATGATAGTGTTGTGAGGAAGAACTGAAGCAGCCAAAAATAACTGCAGAGATATAAACAGTCGAAGCAAAAAAATTATGATGCCTATGGGAGTGTAGAGGAGCAGGAACAATAAGATAGGCCCGCTGGGGAACCTGCGGAAAGAATTTTTCAATTAGCTATTACATTATTATTATCACTGGGAGGTTCTTATGAGTGATATGGGGTGGAGTTATATCTGTCAGATTCAGATTCTTTATTGCAACATGATACAATGTTTGTACAAAGATGGGTGACATTTAGGTGTGCATGCAGAAAGCCCCTTAGTATGCAGAGCATTTCGGGCAAACTTATCTTCAGACTAATAAGGCAATAATTAATTAATTGCTTGTATATACACTCTCTAAGTGATTGTAACAATAAATTTAGGAATTACAAGAAACACAAAAGAACTGAATAGTGTATTAATACATGCTATATAACATTTATCAGGTTTAATTGTTTTAAGAATTACAGGCAATGAGGATTCTGCATTGGTGGTTTATTAGAGATTCTGAGTAGCTGCCTGCCACGACCTATCTTGCCCGTTCCTAAGCCATCACTAACTGTGGTGCTGCAAGGGCAAGCATCTAACGGTGTATTTGAAATACCCTAACCATCACCAGTTTAATGGTTGTGGGTGTACCATGGCTGGTACACTAGTATACATACTACACAAGTATACACTACTGACATTTATGAGGAAAGCACTAAATTCACAGGAGTCATACAGCACTTGGGGGAATAAAAGGCAATCAGGTTCAATGTAAGGAGGGGAGATCAGGTCCAATTCACTGGATGAACAGCCCCTCACTGGCATCAAGGACCCTCCCTTGAGGGGTGTTCAATTAGTGACCATTGGAAAGCTCACAATGTTGGCTACAGGAAAAACAGGGTAAAGTAGGTAATCATTTATAATACCTATATGTACAAGGAAATTATAAAGAACAAAAAGGCACAATACCATGAATGAAACAATACACAAATAACCCGCACATAGGAAAAAGAAACTTATGACGACGATTTGATCCAATCTGGACCATTAGTTAGTGTGTGAATAGTTAATGGTCCAAGTTGGACCAAAACATCATAAATTTCTTTCTTTTATGTGTGGGTTATTCGTGTAAGAAAATTATACTAATGTGAAATGAAATGGTATTTAAAATCCTGAACTTACATACAGTACATAAAATCTAGGCAAATATTCCATATTAACACAATGGCTTACAACTACTGTACTTTAACTGGTCATCCAATAAGTACAGTAGATGTTCATAATTTGTGCAGGCTATGTTCCTGAAAACTGCGCTACCAGTGATTTCCGTGACTTATGGAGTGAAAAACATGGAAAAAATAGGATTGTGTTCCTCAAATCACCACAATATTATAAAAGTGTAGAAGTCTTCAAGAGGAAACCAGGTGCCAGATCAACCAGGCTGTGGTGGATATATGGGGGCAGTGGGCCACCAGCAGCAATAGCCTGGTTGACCAGGCAAACACCAGACGAACCTTGCCCATGGCATGGCTCAGGGAGTAGAAAAACACTTGGAACTCATCAAAGGCATATCAAAAGTAAAGATTTGTTACCTTCAAGTCAGGTTGGTAATGCTTAACATCCTGAAGAGAGTGGAGAGGGTGGCTGTGGCCCTACTGGGCTGAGGTTTATCACTGCCCAACCTTCAACATCACATCAGCTGTTGTGATGTTGAAGGTTGGGGGTCTTGGGATGTTGATGCAGCTTCATTAGCTGATTGTTGCAGTGGAGTGCTAAGGAATTTTGTCTAATGCCAATTTGTTTTACCCTGCAGTTCTTTATACAACTTTATAAAACTTTTTCCCTAATAATAAGGCCATCAAGCAGAACTCCTTTCTTTATCTGTTTTTCATCCACACATTTAGTAAACTTTCTGTTTTGTTCACTAATTGCTCATTGCACAAGCCTGTAATCTCTTTGTCTTGAATTAAACAAAGTGTTGATTCTCTAACATGAAACACTCGTGTTGTCTCCATGACACGTCCACTACCATTCAGTATCTTAATTACCTCTAATTATTTTAAACTAACTTAATAATGAGGAAGTGGAAAAATCTTTCCTCCATAATCCATGTGTGTCATGAGAGGCGACTAAAATGACAGGAGCAATGGGCTAGTAACCTCCTCAAGTCTACTCCTACTTAGTATCCCACAACATACTTAACCCTTGTCAGTTTAGATTTAGTCCGAAAAAAAGTACAGTGGTACCGTTTAATGGTCCCAAACTCACCCTTTTATGAGTTTATTTTAAATGCTTTAAGTGTAATTTGGGGTCTAAAAGGACTAGTCTATTTTACAACATTTCTTAAGGAGATAAAGTTTGTAATGGCACTTGAACAGCATTCTGGAATGAAAAAATATCGTAAACCGGGGTACCACTGTACTTATGTTCCACTTAACATAACGCTAAATGGTTCACCCATCACAAGGCTCACAGAGGGAAAATTCCTAGGAATCCACCTTGACAGTAGTCTTAAATTCCAAACACACATACAACAAATTTCCAAGAAAATCTCAAGGACAGTAGGTATATTATCTAAGATACGCTATTATGTGCCTCAACCAGCTCTCATTGCACTATATCATTCTCTTATCTACCCTTATCTCACCTATGGAATCTGTGCATGGGGCTCAACAACATTAAATCACCTTAGACCACTCATAACCCAGCAAAAGGCTGCAGTCAGGATGATAACAAATTCCCACTCTAGACAGCATACTCCACCTATATTCAGAACCTTAAAACTACTCACCATAAAAAATATTCATACCTATTCATGTGCCTTCTACATACATAAAACTCTACATGCTAATATTAACCCTGCGCTCAGAATTCTCCTCAACAACTTTAATAGGTCCCACGAACATGACACAAGACACAGATCACTATTTGACATACCCCGAGTCCATACTAACCAATGTAAAAATTCTATGCACATAAAGGGCCCCAAAATCTGGAATTCATTACCAGTAAATATCAAGTTAACCTTGTCGGAAAATCAATTCAAGACTCTTCTCAAAAGTCACCTACTCACCCTATACTAAATACTCATACTGTAACAAACTTCCAAACCCAATATTATTTTACTTAAGAAGATCTCATTTTGATATGTTCATCCTCCTTAACACTTGTTGCAATCTCATATCATCATATTGTCATTTAAAATCTTATAGTATCATCATTTTCTTAATTTGAAATAAAATATATACCTAGATGAAACTCTAAAAACTATTTCTAGTATTGTTATTATACTAGTATAGCATCAACATACTGTAATTTGAAATAAATTCTACAACTAGATTAAACTCAACCAATTTCTCTTGTATTGTCTTTAAATAGTATGTATAACCATTTAATAATTTAAATAATATAGAACTAGAATAAACTCAATCAATTTCTTTAGCATTAAGTACTTAGTGAATAAGTCTCTAGAATAAACTGCCCCTAATGCCATGGCATGCCAGTGGCTCTCCTTGCATTACAGTTTTATAATTGTATTATATTTGTAACTACCAATAACATTGTACACTTGTAACATGCATTGAAATAAAAATTATTATTATTATTATTATTATTATTATTATTAATTATACATATGCTTGAACTAATATATTCAGCGCTCGAAAAAATGAAATTCCCCTGAGACTTTTCACAGACCAACAAAAAGCTTTTGATACAGTTGACCATGACCTATTGCACCTAAAACTTGAACATTACAGAGTCAGAGGACACTCTCTCGATTACCTAAAATCTTATCTTAACAATAAAAACCAGTATACGTATACACAAATGTAGCTAACTCCACTACACAACCTGTCCTTGTTGGAGTCCCACAGGGTAGTGTCCTTGACCCACTTCTCTTTCTCATTTACAGCAATGACCTCCCAAATGCATCTAAGCTCCTTAATTAAACCCATTTAATTACTCTTCTCTCACCCAAACCCAACCATACTAACAGACACTGTAAATGAACTTCTAAAAATATCTACTTGGATGACTACCAACAAACTTACTCTCAATATAGACAAAACCTACTTCATGCTATTTGGAAACAGAGCTTCAAATGTACAGCTAAACATATTGATAAATGAATCACCCATTTCAAGACACATACAGGGCAAATTTCTAGGTCTCCACCTTGACTGCAATCTCAAATTCCAGACCCACATACAGCAAATATCCAAGAGTCTCCAAAACAGTAGGCATCCTATCAAAATATGTACGGTACAGTGGACCCCCGGTGTTCGTCCTGCTCAAAACACTCCCTTTTATGTAAGTGTATTTTTTTAAATGCTTTTATAAGTGTAGTTTTGGGGGTCTAAAAGGACTAGTCTACTTTACATTATTTCTTAAGGGAATAAATTCGGTTGGTAATGGCACTTGAGCAGCATTCTGTTACGAAAAATGGACGAACACCGGGGGTCCACTGTACTATCAACCCCAAATGGCTCTTCTCGCTCTTTACCACTCATTTACCCTTACCTCACCTATGGTATTTGTGCATGGGGCTTAACCACAGCAAATCACCTTAAACCTTTAATAACCCAACAAAAAGCTGCAGTGCGATTGATTACTAACTCCTGCACTAGACAGCACATTCCACTGCTTTTCAAGAGTCTTAACTTGCTTAATATACAAAACATCCACACTTATTATTGTGCCTACTACACACACAGAACATTATATGTACTCAATTATTAACCCTCCTCTCAAACTCCTCCTTGATAACTATAACAGAACACACTGACATAATACAAGGCACAAATCACTCTTCGATATCCCTCGTGTCCATCTCTCCATGTGCAAAAATGCTATGAAAATAAAGGACCCGAAGATCTGGAATTCATTGCCAGAACTTAGAAATCACCTCATCACCCAAAATTAACCAGACAAACACTTTACTTAATACCTAACAGTTACTCAAAAGCTACTCGAAAAACTTCTAAATATAGTAATTTAAGACTGCTCAACTACAGTGGACCCTCGCTATTCGATCACTCCAAACTCGCCCTTTTATGCAAGTTTATTATTGCAAGTGCTTTTATAAGTGTACTTTTGGAGGTCTAAAATGGACTAATCTAATTTACATCATTCCTTATGGGAATAAATTTGTTTGGTAACAGCACTTGAACAGCATTCTGGAATGAAGAATGTTTGAAAGTCGGAGGTCCACTGTATTTGATCATTAACTTCAAACTTAAAATTGTTTCAATTTTATTGCTGTATATTGTGCTGAGGATTGCTCAACCATTTACTCATTACTTCAAAATTATGTTTCAATTTCATTGTTTTAAATTGTACTAAATTGTAATACTTCATATTGTAAATTATTTTAAATTGTTCTAAATTGTAATACTGTACTTTTTATAAACTATATCAAAACTGTAATTATTCTCTACTGAACTTTTCTACTAGACTTACTAAAGCCATATAGCATTACCAAACAGAATACTCAATTCTCTTGTACTCATTGTAACTAATCTAATGACCATATGACCTGTTATTGCCTTATTAATCTTTAGTTAATTTTAAATTTGCCCGAAATGCTCTGCATACAAAGGGGCTTTGGCATGTACACCCAACTATTATATTCCTTTGTACAACCATGAATCATGTCAAAATAAACTATTATTATTACTGTACCTCACTGCTTCTCCTACTGCTGTACGTCACTGCTTCTCCTACTACTGTACCTTACTGCTTCTCTTACTGCTGTACCTCACTGCTGCCTCACTGTTCCTCCTAATGCCTCACTATTCCACCTGCTGCCTCACTGTTCTACCTGCTGCCACACCTGGAATCTACCTGGAGGGCATTCCAGGGACCAACGCCCCTGCAGCCCGGTCCACAACCAGGCCTCCCGGTGGATCAGGGCCTGATCAATCAGGCTGTTACTGCTGGCCGCACATAGTCCAACGAACGAACCACTGCCTGGCTGATCCAGCACCGACTCTAAGTATCTGTCCAGCTCCCTCTTGAAGGCAGCCAGGGGCCTATTGGTAATTCCCCTTATGCTTGGTGGGAGGCTGTTGAACAGTCTTGGGCCTCGGACACTTATGGTGTTTTCTCTTAGTGTACCAATGGCACCCCTACTTCTCATTAGGGGTATTTTGCCTCGCCTGCCCAGTCTTTTACTTTCGTAGAGAGTGATTTCTGTGTGCAGATTCGGGACCATTCCTTCTAGGATTTTCCAAGTGTAGATTATGATATATATATCTCGCCTGCATTCCAGCGAGTACAAGTCAAGTGCTTCCAAGCGTTCCCAGTAGTTGAGGTGTTTGATAGAACATATGTACAGTAAAGGTTCTCTGTACACTCTCTAGATCTGCAATTTCACCTGCTTTGAATGGAGATGTTAATGTACAGCAGTATTCCAGCCTAGAGAGAACAAGTGATTTGAAAAGGATCACTGTTCCTCCTGCTGCCTCACTGTTCCACCTACTGCCTCACTGTTCCACCTACTGCCTCACTGTTCCACCTGCTGACTCTCTGTTCTTCCTGCTGCCTCACTGTTCCTCCTGCTGCCTCACTGTTCCTCCTGCTGCCTCACTGTTCCTCCTGCTGCCTCACTGTTCCTCCTGCTGCCTCACTGTTCCTCCTGCTGCCTCACTGTTCCACCTACTGCCTCACTGTTCCACCTACTGCCCCACTGCTCCACCTACTGCCTCACTGTTCCACCTGCTGCCTCAGTGCCACCTACTGCCTCACTGTTCCACCTGCTGCCCCACTGTTCCACCTACTGCCTCACTGTTCCACCTGCTGCCCCACTGTTCCATCTACTGCCTCACTGTTTCACCTGCTGCCTCACTGTTTCTCCTGCTGCCTCAGTTCCACCTGCTGTCTCACTGTTCCTCCTGCTGCCTCACCTGCTTCTACTGTACATGGCTTCAATGGGGACTGTCATGGTGGTGTGGTGAAGGTGTGTGGAGCGGTAGAGATCATTCACGGTGCACACACACAAATCCTCTTCCTCCACCAGCTGTAAATACACTCCACCTGGTGACGTCACATCCTTACCTCCACATCATGTAATAAAGCTTTATCTTCCACATCATAACCACTTGTCCAGTTTTTTAAGTATTACGCAGCAAATTTAATTAAATAATATAAAATGTCACCTAAAGTATGTTTTAAAATATATATTTTTATTACTTTTAATAATTTTGGGTTGTTAAATAATCTAGTGCTTGACCTGGAAATAAAAACTCTGCGAGACGTCACAATAACATAGGAAGAAGTTTTTGTAGAAATACAAAAAAAACATGCATGAACAACAATAAAATATAATAGTTTTAATAATTTTTGTCTGCTTGTAGGTTGAGAGAGCAATATGGTTGTAGTGTATGGTAGTGTGTGAGGGGGGTCGAGGAGCCGCCACCAGCCTGACTCAGTGTACCACAACAAAATGGTGAGTGAGCACCTACCTGCAGCTCTCTCCCTCACACATGTGTTACATCCAGTACACTGAGGCAATACTGCTGCGTGGTGTAACCCCAGAGTGTTGCTGGAGACATGGACGAGGCCACTGAGAGTGTTGCTCGCCGCAAGGGAAACACTGCAGATGCAACACCTGATGTCTCGCTCAAGGATCACACATCTGCCTCCACCACCATACACAGAGTTTCCCGTCGATTACCTTTTAAACCGGAGTCATTCAAAGCACAATCTCTCCTGGCGAGGTTCCACAGTTCCAGGAAGTCTGAGAATGGTATTAAAGGTGAATTAAAGAGTATTAACAGCAGCTCTGGGCTTGGCTTTACCCTGGGATGGAGTCGTCACAAGCCTGGCAATAACTTCGAAGTTACACTGGAGGCTGAAAATACTTCAGCCAGTCTTCCTGATGATCTGAACCAGAACTCTGGTGTATGTGTGAGTGTGTGTAGTGAGAGGTGTGGTGAGGGCACCAGAGTGAGTGATAACGGTGAGAAGTGTGTGGCAGAAGAGGCACCCTTCCTACCAGTGTCTTCTGACAGACTCGCTGACAGCTGGTTCTGCACCTGGCCTGGTCGACCAAGAAAGCTTAAAGGCTTAAGAAAGAGATTACTTATATCAGGAACAAGCAAGAATAACAATGAGGCTGTTCATCAGAACAATGATCAAGATCAAGAGGATCAGGAATCATCTTGTTTATTACCATCAAGTATGAGTGCAGATAACAAAGAAGTGTGTGTTATACCCAAGAAAGTAAACAAGACACAGGAAGACCTGAACATGTCTTCTAAGGTTCCTAACTTGACAAGTCACAATGTGTCTCTTGATGCCTTGTTAGAGTCCTTGCCACTGGTTTATAACCCTTCAACAAGGCAATTATGTCTTGACACTTCGAAAAAAGCTCAAAATGACATTAACAACAAAAGAATGGAAAACTCTAGTATACAAAGCAACTGTGATATTGACTTTTCTAAAGAAAAACAGAAGTTAGAGTTAGATAATGGAAACTCAGATTTTAAAGGAAAGATTGCAGAATCTCACAGAGAATCATTTTTAAGTTTGTCTGATACAGGTGAACCAATTTCATTACCCAAGTCGTTAGAAATTATTCAAGAAGTTGATGAAAATGGGGAAACATTAAAGTTGATTGATAAAAGTGCACCAACGTCTGGTAATGTCAGCGGTAGTTCTTCATTAGAAAGAGGACATTATGAAAGCCCTAGAAACAGCCTTCAGCGGGTTGGCACCAATAACTCGCTCTCCTTCACAGATGCTAGTTCCTTCTCCAGTTTATCAAGTTCCAACACTGAATTATCAGCATACTCTGCTTCTGACAGTGCAGTGTGCCTTGGCTCCCTCCAGTCTGACACTGGCTCTCTCAGGGACTTTGTGCTCACTGACAGTGATGGCAAGACCAAGAAAAAAGGGATCACAGATTTTCTAACTCGGTAAGTACCCATGGATGAATTTTTTCCCAGCTGATAATAGTGATGAAATTATCAGTTGAAGAAATAAAAATTTAATACAGTTATGGTACTATTTTTATGTATGTATAATAATAATAATATTTTTATTTCATTGCAAGTTTACATCGAACAGTAGGGCATCTTTGATATTGCACATTTGGGTTATCATTCCAGAAATGTTACTGTGTGCTGCAACCTCCCCCATATATTCATACTAATATGATTAAGTACTGTAAAATGTTGTGTACGGTATATAATCAGAATGGAAAAGGGTATCTGGCAAAGTTACTAACTTCTTAGGTCACCAACTTCAGCAACTTAGGAAGGCAACAGTGATGGTGACTAGTTAAAATGTAACCCTGCGTTTTCCCAGTGTAATTTAAGTTTTGTAAGGTGAAGTTACGTTAGATTAGTGTTTGGCACTAGTTTTACTAAATTTATACATAGGAGACTTTGCAGTAAGAAAATATAGATCCGACTGATTGATGACGTAGTTTTATGAAGCGCTAAATTTGTGTGGTTAATATGTTCATTATGTTCATGAGATCACTGATATTTAATGAAAACGTTGAAGAATTCATTGTAATAATGTGGCCCAATACCTACACTTATGAAAGTGTTCCGTACCTCGATTGCTAGTGCACTCAGCTCACACACCGAGGTCCGGGGTCGATCCCTGGTATGGGTGGAAACATTAAGACGTGATTCCTTAAGGCATCGGCTGTCCCTGTTCACCCATCAGTAAAATGGGTACCTGAGTGTTAGTCGCATCCTGGGACAAAATTTACCTAATTTGCCCAAAGTGCTCTGCATAAAAAGCGGCTTTCTATATAGCAGTACAGTCAACCCCCGGTTAGCGATATTAATCCGTTCCAGAGGGCTTATCGGTAACCGAAAATATCGTTATCCGATTCTATTTTCCCCATAAGAAATAATGGAAATAAAATTAATCCGTTCCAGACTTCCAAAAGTAGTAAAATAAAATATTTTTTTACAACATAAGACATGCATTTACACACAAGTTTATGAGAAATAAAGAAATAATATAGTACAATAACATGTCACTTACATTTATTGAAAAGTTGTTGATGTGTGGAAGACGGGAGGAGGGAAAAGGATGGAGTAGTATGCTAGTGTTTGGAAGGGGAATCCCCTTCCATTAACACTGCAGGCGGCACGTTCTTTTCTGGGGTTACTGGCCTTTTTCTTTTAATGCCACTAGGACCAGGTTGAGAGTCACTGGACCCCACTCTAACCAAAAATCTGTCCAGGGAGCTCTGTGTCTGGCGATTCTTTAAAACATCCCTGAAATGGGACACCACAGTGTCATTGTACAGGTTGCCAGCACAGCCTGCAACAGCTTGGTTAGGGTGATATTCATCCATAAAGCCTTGCACCCTGCTTCACATTCCACAAATCTTAATCACTGAAGAAGGCACCTTCTTCCATCTCTGTTCCTCCTCCTCCTTCTCTGAACCATTTTCCTGACCTGTGGTCTGTTGTTGCTGTTGCTGTTGAAGCTCTTGCAGATCTTCAGTGGTTATCTCTTCTTTGTGCTCCTCCACCAACTCTTCCACATCCTCACCACTCACCTCCAACCCCATGGACTTGCCCAGTTCCACAATTTCTTGCACAACAGGCTCAGGCTCAGGGTTCTGAGGCTCAGCCCCAAAACCTTCAAAATCCCTCTCTAGGACACAGTCTGGCCACAATTTTCTCTAGGCAGAGTTCAAAGTCCTGGTAGTCACTCCCTCCCAAGCCGTACCTATAAGGCGTACACAATGCAGGATATGGAAATGATTTTTCCAAAAGTCTCTTAGGGTCATATGCATGTCTGTGGTCACATCAAAACACTTTTGAAACATTGCTTTGGTGTAGAGTTTTTTAAAGTTGGAAATGACCTGCTGGTCCATGGGCTAGAGGAGAGGAGTGGTATTAGGGGGCAAGAACTTTACTTTGATGAACTTAAAGTCCTCCACAATTTTCTCTGCCACGTCTGGAGGATGACAAGGAGCATTGTCCATTATCAGGAGGCACTTAAGTGACAAATTATTTTCCTGGAGATATTTCTTCACACTGGGGCCAAACACGGTATTGAATTTCAGAATGATACACCAATGATACACATGATACACATGACCATAACACTAGACACAGATCACTCCTCGATGTTCCCCGTGTCCATCTAACACTATGTAAAAACTCAATGCATATAAAAGGCACGAAAATTTGGAATTCATTACCTGCCATTGCCAAAGAAACCCTACCTGTACCCCAATTCAAAACGATGCTAAAAAACCACCTTATCACCCAAAGCTAATTGCTCAATATCAAACATTCCCAGCAAAGTAGAATAATCAAACGTAAAAACCTGACTAATCAATTAAATGTAAAACCTGTTATGAATATAACATACTTAGCTAATTATTTCCACAACACCTACATTATAATGACCACGTAAACTAACTGCAATGCAATTAATTGTTCTAAATTGTTATCTCACTCAATTAGTTGCATTGCTACAAGTAATTGATATGTTCAACTTTACTTATTTTATAAATTATCAACCATAACTTTTTACCATGTAGTCTAGAATTAAGTAATCCTAAGAATGCCCGCAATACACAGCATATTAGGGGCTTTTGGCATGTACATCTCATTAATAACTAAGTCATAACTATGTAATTACTATGTATTACTATATCTACCATATATAATTGTACAATGTCTAAATAAAGTATTATTATTATTATTATTATTATTATTATTATTATTAAAGGCTTCACTTTACAATCACCACTGGCATTAGCACAAAGCATCAAAGTTAGCCTGTCTTTCATTGGCTTATGTCCTGGGAGTGCCTTTTCCTCCTGTGTAATGAAGGTCCTGTTTGGCATTTTCTTCCAAAACAGGCCTGTTTCGTCACAATTGAACATTGTTGGGGTTGGAATTGTTCAGCCTCTATGAACCCCACGAATTCCTGCACATATTTTTCAGCCGCACTTTTGTCACAACTGGCTGCGTCACCATGCCTCACAACACTATGTATGCCACTTCGCTTCTTAAATCTGTCAAACCAGCCTTTACTGGCTTTAAATTCGTTCACTTCATCACTCATTACAGGCATTTTCTTGACGAGATCATCATGCAACTGCCTTGCTTTTTCACATATTATTGCCTGCGTAACACTATCTCCTGCTAACTGTTTCTCGTTGATCCACACCAACAACAAATTTTCCAGATCTTTCAGCACTTGCGATCTCTGTTTTGTGATCACATATGCACCTTTCGCAACAACAGCTTCCTTGATTTTACGTGTATTTCCCTTGGCCACAATAGTAGCGATGGTTGAATAGGCTTTACCATACAGCCTGGCCAACTCAGTGATACACACTCCACTTTCATATTTTGCTATTATCTCCTTCTTCACTTCTACTGTATTTCTCAGCCTCTTTACCACAGGGCTGGCACTAGAAGCTTTCTTTGGACCCATGGTAGCTTATTTAGCAGTTGCAAGCACTAAAAACAGTGGAATAATGACAATATACTGGTATGAATGCATGGGTTGTGGTTGCTCTCGCTTGTAAACACTAGCACACTGACGCTCCGAGTGCCCGAGCCCAGCTGGGCCACGCGTACGCGTCCGGGACGAATATCGTAGACCGAGCGGATCATCGTAAACTGAGCCAATATTTTGACGGAAAAATGTATCGCTAACCGATTTTATCGTTATCCGACGCCATTGCTAACCGGGGGTTGACTGTATGTCATTGATGTCAGCTAGGCCTGTATACCTTGTACATGTACTTGTAGTAAATAAAGATATTATTATTATTATAATGATATTATATTATTATTATGAGTTCTGTTTTCGTTCACCTCGAAACTCGAACAATTATGTAAGTGTATTTTCGTAAGTGCTTTTGTAAGTGTATTTTTGGGGGGCTGAAATGACTAATCTAATTTACATTTGTCCTTATGGGAACAAATTCGTTCAGTAACGGCACTCAAACAGCATTCTGGAAAGAATTTTCAACGAAAACAGAGGGTCCACTGTAGTTATTATGTACTAGGATAAGCCTGCCCGAAATGCCCCGGCATGATAGTTGCTTTCTTTGTACTTAACAAATCAAAATTGTAAATACATTGTAACCTTGCAAAGAAATAAAATCTATCTTTATCTGAAGGTTAGATTAATCATCCAACAAATCTGAATTTACATCAACATCGACAACTGTAGCCATCCACCTTAGCCCAAAAGCCACAACCATTCACCTCAGCCATTCACCTGCCTTGCATGGGCCAGTAGGCCTGCTGCAGTATTCCTTCTTTCTTATGTTCTTAAGTAAGCCCACACCAACCCTCTCTATGCATGTCAAGACCTACAAGTACCACCAACCACAATTTAAGGTAAGAAAAAATTGTTTAGGTAATCTTGAGTGGCTTTTATTTAAGTTCTCAGGAGTGCAACCTTTTTTTTTCCATCTGTTCTTTAATTTATGTACCATGGATTTTATGTAAAACTCAATTATGAGGAACGTAATTGTATTATGTGAGTCCTGTATATATATGGCCTTGTGTTACCCATGGCACAAGCTGACTATTGAGATACTCCACAGTATGCAGAAATTCAGCTTGGTATCTGGTTTACCACAATCTATTAAACTACTTTTCCTACAAAAATATTCTGATTCATGTCCAACAGTTATATTCTCTTCATACATATTTCTACTTTACACATTACGCATACACTAACAACACGGTCTACGCCTGATGTGAAAGAAAAAAGCTGTTGACAGGTATGATATACAATACCATACATGGTATGAAAAAAATGACACAGCAGCGCAAGTCTCAATTTCGACCAGCTCACCTGTGAGGAAAACATTGTCCAAATGAAGATTTACTCTGTTATAAGTATCTGTTATACCAGTTTACATATTTTTCACCTTAAACACTTGATTAAGGTTACGTATTTTGTAAAATTAAAAACATGGATATAAAATAAACAAATACAATAAAATACTATATAAAAAAAGAAATAAACAACAGGCAATTCTAGTGCAGAGGATGGCTATGTTTAGAGGCTAATTTTCATCTCTTTAACCCTTTCAGGGTTATTGACGTACTAGTACAGCTTACGCCCTGTGGTTATTGACGTACTAGTACGCCTAAATTTTAGCGCCCTGAAGTCAAGCAGAAACAAGCTGTTAGGCCTAGATGTGATAGAATGGGTCTGTGCGGTCAGTGTGCGCAGTATAAAAAAATTCCTGCACCCCCACAGTGCATAATGAGGGGAAAAAAAACTCTGACCGTGTTTTTGGTTTAAAACAGCGACTTTGCAGTCTATTTTCGTATGGTATTTATGATTGTATTCTCGTTTTCTTAGTCTCATTTTATAGAATAGATGATATATTACAGAAATAGAGATAATTTTGGCTGGTTTCACGATGGCAAGTACCTTGAAACTGAGCGCAAAGTAGCGAAAATGTTCGATTTTGGCAGATGTTCAAAAGTAAACAAATCACACCATGTGTCCAATACACATCAACTTGCGAGTCTAATATTCTTGCACAAGTGCGCTGATATTATTTATACCATTTTTACAATGATGCAGTTGTATACATAACAGTAAATCTTCTATTTTTTGTGAGAATAAAAATTCAAAATGGAAAGCAAAAGTAATGTAAGAGGGGCCTGGAGATGTGACTAATGAACAGAGAAGATGTTATTTTAGTGCCAGGAATGTCTTCCTTGTTCATTCTGGACCCTATTTTGAAATTGGGATCGTTTGAAATTTGTGTGAAATTGGCCAAATTGCCATTTTCTGACCACTATTTTGGGTAGTTGGAATTGGTAAATAGGCAGTTTCTTGTACTTAATCGATAGAAGAATTGAGTTCTAGCGAAATAGCTATAATTTTAGTAGACTGAAACATTGGAATTTGCCGAAAATAGGGCTCAAAATGGGCTAAATCGCCGATGCGTAAATGTCATCGATACCGATAACTTCGCAAAAGAATAATTCTGTTAGTTTTGGATCAAATTTCATAATTTTTGTGGCAATATGATCGGAATAAGATTCTCTATCATTTTCATAAGAAAAAATAATTTTTTTTTAAATTCTTGGACCCTGAAAACGAGTTTCGGAGACACCCCTTGGACCCTGAAAGGGTTAATGGAGACACACCAAAAATAAAAATGGAGAAAGATTCTAGCAGCTTAAAAATCTGCTCTTTCTAATACTGTAGTAAGAAAATACGTATTAATGATATACCTCAGTGCTATTTGTTCTCAAACAATGGTGAAATTAGTCACCCATGTTTAGGTAATAATAATATGGCAATTAATAATAATTTGGGATTTTATAATTCTTGAGTGCCTGTTCTTTTAAGAAATTCACAAAAGCTCACACACCAAGCCATAAATACAACAATAAAAAAAGAATACTGAAGCATACAGTGGACCCCCGGCTAACGAACACCCCGGAAATCGTACAATTATGTAAGTATAATATTGTAAGTGCTTGTGGAAATGTATTTTTGGGGGTCTGAAATAGACTAACCTACTTGACATTATTTCTTAAGGACGTAAATTTGTTCGATAATGGCACTTGAGCAGGCTTCTGGAATGATTTTTTTTCGTTAGCCGGGGGTCCACTGTATATCCAAAAGTAAGAGCATGATCATCAAGATCATAACTCTAGAACAGAGATGTGCCTCAACTTGACTTGAAAGTATGAACAGATTACTGACTCTTAACAGACACTGGTAACCTCTTATAGAATCTAGGTAGGACCTGCATAAGAAAAAAACAATTTCCGTAAATAATTTATCCCCACCAGCACAAGGCTCAATCAGTCTTGAAGGGTCCACAGTAATTAACAGAAATATTCCCAAGCCCATTATACGTTTGTCTGAGCTGGCTGCCTCACCATGCCTCACAACACTGTGTATGCCACTACGTTTCTTAAACCTCTCAAACCAGCCTTTGCTGGCTTTAAAATCACTCGCCTCACCACTGGTTGCAGGCATTGTCTTGACAAGATCTGCGTGCAACTTCCTTGCCTTTTCACAAATTATTGCCGTGGAAATACTATCACCCGCTATCTGTTTTTCAATGATCCACACCCCCAATAACTTCTCAACCTCATCCACTGTTTTCGATCTATTTTTTGTTAACATATCAACCCCTTTTGCAACATTAGCTTCCTTGATCTCATTTCTCTTTGCCAGGATAGAGCTGATAGTAGATGGGGTTTTCTTGTACATCCTGGCAAGCTCACTCAGACGTATGCCACTCTCATATTTTTCTATAATCTCTTTCTTCAGTTCGATGGTGTTCCTCACTTTCTTTACCACAGGGGTGCCACTAGGAAGCTTCTTTGGACCCATGGTAACTTATTTCACAGTGACAATCACTAAACCACCAAAAAAGACACCAAATGTATTGTGAATGTTTGAAAGAGCGCGCTGGGTAATGTTCTCTCAATGGTAAACAACGCTTCACTGGCGGGCGTCCTGCACAGGCGCGGAGCAGGCAGACAGGTCTAATACGTTACGAAACACGAGGGATTTTACAATACACGAAATCGAAAAAAGGTTACGAAACACGATTTTTACGAAATATGAGCCTTACAATACTCAGGGGTCCACTGTATATTTATTCTCTAAAAAAAAATGCTTTTTTGTTAATACAGTGGACCCTCGGTTTTCGTTCACCTCCAAACTCGAACAATTATGTAAGTGTATTTTCGTAAGTGCTTTTGTAAGTGTATTTTTGGAGGTCTGAAATGACTAATCTAATTTACATTTGTCCTCATGGGAACAAATTCGTTCGTAACGGCACTCAAACAGCATTCTGGAAAGAATTTTCAACGAAAACCGAAGGTCCACTGTACTTTTGGGTGTCTGGAACGGATTAATTGGATTTACATTATTTCTTATGGAAAATATTGCTTCGGTTTTTGTCGATTTCGGTTTTCGTCAGACTCTGGAACGGATTAATGACAAAAACCGAGGTTCCACTGCAATCTTGAAGTTGCACATAATAAAAACAATATTACAAATAATAGTTCAAACAGTAATATTTCATGGATTGGCAGATGTTTTAATGTACTACTAGAGGTCATATAATGTAATACAGTGGTACCTCGAGTTACGATGGTCCCCAAAATCGCCCTTTTATGTAAGTTTATTTTTTTAAATGCTTTTGTAAGTATATTTTTGGGGGTGTAAAAGGACTAGTCTATTTTACATTATTCCTTATGGGGATAAATTCGTTTGGTAATGGCACTTGAACAGCATTCTCGAACGAAAAAATATCGTAACTCGAGGTACCACTGTATTTGGGAGAGTTGCTTCAAACTGATTAGAAATTGTTTTGGTTGGTTTGGTTAGTATTGAGAGATGAGATGATTTTTAAGCATAGCCCTAAATTTGTATGTTGTCAGGGGATCCTTTACTGGTTCAGGTAGTGAATTCCAGATCTTTGGGCCCTTTATGTGCATTGCATTTTTGCATAGTGTGAGACTGACATGAGGGATATCAAAGAGTGCCTTGTGCCTTGTATTGTGACTGTGTTCTGTTTTAGCTATCAAGGAGAAGTTTAAGCAGAGGGTTTATAGTGGTGGGGTGTGCTGTCTGGCACAGGAACTGGTAATCATATGCACAGCAGCTTTTTGTTCTGTTATTAAAGGTTTAAGGTGGTTGGCTGTGGTTGATCCCCATGCACAAATACTGGTTAACAGTCTTGTCAGTCAAGCTATTGGTGCAAGCAAGCAGTTCATCCTAAGCACAACAACTGGAAAATTAGGAATGATTTGGAGAAACTTATTAATTACAGTCTTGACACAGTTATGGATCTGCTGAATTTTCTTAAGTGTGCTTCTTATACTGCTGGCATTTTGCAGGGGTGCAGTGGGCACAGTAAGGAAAAACTGTATCAACATCCTTGGCCCCAGACTATATTTCCTCAGAATTCGTAGATCACATGAAGACAGTTCGATCGAACAAATTTTTTTTTATCTCTCTTATCATGATATTCTTGAATGAGCTCATTTAATTAATTCCAAGTATCAAGATGCATCATATAGTAATGTAGATTGTTCAGTCAAGATAATATCCATGTGAAGTATAATGTTAACTGTTGTGTACTTTGACATTGTATAGAATCAGCTGAAAGTTGTTGCCTGTTGTCCTTAGTTTGTGTAGTTGTATGTCGAGACGCCATACGTAGCATGCCCGAGCTGTACGGGTTGTACTTATAACGGCTGCATCACGGCTGTTCACGTGATTTCCAACCTCTGCCCATGTGATCTGGCATTAGCCAATGATAGGCCTGCCTTTTGAATGCCTCAGCGCCAGGCGGCCTAGTGTTCAGTTACCATCGAGACTCAGTGCAGGACAGACGGACACAGGCATAGGCTCTCAGCTCCCATATATCCAACGCCTCATTAAACGCTACCAAAACCCAAGCTCATCGTCTGTTAATATTACCAAATCTATGAAAAGAACCCCACAACACAATATCAGCTGGACACTGTACACCGTATATCAGCTGGACACTGTACACCGTATATCAGCTGGACACTGTACACCGTATATCAGCTGGACACTGTACACCGTATATCAGCTGGACACTGTACACCGTATATCAGCTGGACACTGTACACACTATATCAGCTGGACACTGTACACCGTATATCAGCTGGACACTGTACACCGTATATCAGCTGGACACTGTACACCGTATATCAGCTGGACACTGTACACCGTATATCAGCTGGACACTGTACACCGTATATCAGCTGGACACTGTACACCGTATATCAGCTGGACACTGTACACCGTATATCAGCTGGACACTGTACACCGTATATCAGCTGGACACTGTACACCGTATATCAGCTGGACACTGTACACCGTATATCAGCTGGACACTGTAAGATATCAGCTGGACACTGTAACATATCAGCTGGACACTGTACACCGTATATCAGCTGGACACTGTACACCGTATATCAGCTGGACACTGTACACCGTATATCAGCTGGACACTGTACACCGTATATCAGGCTGATCTTATGAGTACGCAGTACCTGCATGGAGCCCACACCGGGTCAAATGGTCCCGGCTTCACACAAAAAGTTTGCAGCGAGACTAGTCCCGGGGCTGAGAAGATTGAAATTTGAGGAGAGACTAAAGGAATTGAACATAACAAACAAACAAAACAAACAAACAAACAAATTTTATTTCATTGCAGGTGACATGGGTATTGGAAGTTACAATGTAAATTGAGTGCAAGGAGAGCCACTGACATGCCATGGCATTAGGGGCAGCTTATTCTAGTCCTTAAAAACTAGGTACTTAATATTAGAGAAATTTATTGAGTTTATTCTAGTTAAAAATTATTTTCAAAATTACAATATGATGAAATTTTACTGTTTAAATTATTATATAATGATATTAGATCTTAGATTGTTACAGGTGTTAAGATTCTTGAATGATAATATGGAATTGAGATTATCTTAAGGAAAATAACATTGAGCATTTTTGACATTAACTTATAATATGAGTAGGGGGTAACATAATAGTAACATATTATTAAAAATTGAGATTATCGTATAGGAAAGTAACAATGAGCATTTTTCAAAGTAGTTTATAGCATGATCATTTAGGTTTGGGTGAGTAGGTGGTTTTTGAGTTGAGTCTTAAATTGATTTTCAGACAAGATTATCTTAATATTTACTGGTAATGAATTCCAGATTCTGGGGCCCTTTATGTGCATAGAATTTTTACATAGGTTGATATGAACACGGGGTATATCAAAAAGTGATCTGTGTCGTGCCGGGGAAGGGACATGATTATGATGCACAAGATACTCAAGAATTTATAGGGTAGATAAGGCAGCTTCAGCAATGCGTCAGACAGCAATACTGAGGAGCCTCGGGGAGATCGAGAAATGCTTCCTTAGTTTCAAGGTGGTTAGACTGGATCTAGCTGCACCCCTCAAGGGAGGTTCCTTGGCGCTGGTGAGGGGCTCTTGATCTAGCTCTTGGGAATTGGGTCTGTGCTCCAGTTCCCTGAATTGAGCCTGAATACTTTCCATCATCCCCCCACAGGCGCTGTATAATCCCAACGGGAGAGGGTTTAGGGGGTCAACGCCCCCGCGGCTCGGTCTGAGACCAGGCCTCATGGTGGATCAGGGTCTGATCAACCAGGCTGTTACTGCTGGCCGCATGCAGACTGACGTACGAACCACAGCCTGGTTGGTCAGGTACTGACTTTAGGTGCCTGTCCAGTGCCTTCTTGAAGACAGCCAGGGGTCTAATGGCAATCCCCCTTTTGTATGCTGGGAGGCAGTTGAACAGTCATGATTATAATAATTTGATCTAGCTAGATAAAGATGTGGTAAAGACAAACTTCATCATTAGTTAAAACCTATACCTGTGGCGGATTTTGAAATGGTGTCAGGAGCTGAGACTCGATCCCTGCAGACACAAATCGCTAATGGCATCTCTTTCACACACACATGTAAGACGTCTTTGAGCGTCATTGTTGGTGCCCTTAAGCTTAAGATTCTGGGCCAGATTTATTTATCATTGAGTGTCAGGTGGTGGTGGATGGCCTTGGATGTGAGTAGCCCGGACACTAGTAGTACTCTCTTCTGCTCACCACCTTTAAGTAGACTATCATTACTTTATGCAAAACAACATTTTTACGTCAATAAAAATGCCTCGAGAACGTCGTGGTAATAATAATTAATATAGTAATAAATTTCCTAAAACACGCAAAAATATTAAGAAATGTGAAAACGCCTCTAGTATGAATACTTTTTTTTCCCAGAAGTTGCCGATTTAACTTATAAAGCAGCGACCGTTTTACTAAACAAATCTAGAGTTTAATAATCCAGACTTGAGGAGAAAAGTTCACACTTTAAGATTTGTCCTGGACCATTATGGAGTCACATCAGTGAGCCCCCAGGCCGGGCTCCGGGAGTAGAAAAACTCGAAACTCGTCAAAGAAAGATTCCAGTTGTGTAATGGTTCAGGGCGGACCGAAACGTTTTTCTCTCTTATGGTATTTGTGAATTGTTTCACCCATGGTATTGTGGCTTTTACTGTAGCATTTATTAAATTATTACTATAGATGACATTCAGTTGTAATATCGGTAAATTAATGTATTTAACTTACGATAAATAATACTAACCAAAGTTTGGCAGACATTTGATGGGTTAGGTAAGATTAGGCTCAATATTGTATTCTAGCAATGTTAGGTTAGTAGACTTGACGGAAAATAACGTAAATTCATATCTTAGTAATTGTGAATATTCGTCAGTCAATTAAATCAAATATCGAAACTTAATTTTTTAAGAAGATGCGGCTTGATAGGCAACTACACATTAGCAATTTGAACACTAGGCAACGTTTCGTTTGGAAACCAACTTGGTCTCCAAGAGAAACGTTGTGTTTATAAATAGTATTCAAACTGCTAATTTGTTTTTGTTAAGGAAATTGTAGGTATTTTATAAGTTTTGCGTCCAAAACTCTGCATGTTTAAGAGCCATCTTATAGCAGCACAACAGAGGCATAATACTCGAACCAAGATACAATTTGAACATAAAGAATAAAAAGTGCACAATACTGTGACTGGAACAATATATTAATAATGAACATAAATGACATACAGTACCCACAAGTAGATGAATAAGACATTTATGTAACACACTAGTGGATTCCGCCTACATATGATGATGCCTGGATTCCTAAAAGACGCCTCCGAGGGTCAATATCCCCGCAGCCCGGTCCCAAACCAGGCCTCCTGGAGGATCAAGGCTTGTTCAACCAGCCTGCTACTGCTGGACGCTCACAGTATTGCGTACGAATCACAGCCCGGCTCATTCTTCTGCCTGTGCTTCATAAATAAAGGCTTGCAGACTGAACACCTTTCAAGGGTGAGGGACTGGTTGCCTCACCTACCGTCTCGAGTTCCAACTCCTTCAAGGCTGAGGGACTGTTAGCGGAATTGTGAGAGATACATATATGCGTGCAAAATACTTGAGGGCCTAGTCCCAAATTTGCACAATGCTTTAACAGTATACTCAAGTGAGAGATATAGGAGAATAGGTAGAATAAACCCAGTGAAAGGTAGGGGCGCCATATACCTGGAGGGTGTTCCGGGGGTCAACGACCCCTGCAGCCCTGTCCATGACCAGGCTGTGGGTACAGTAGAAGAACATTGTATCAACATACATGGTCCCACACTTTAACATTTTGCTAGAAGATATTAGAAACACTACCGAAACAAGTATACAAGTCTGCACACACAAATCATTCCCCATGAAAGTAAGAGTCTTGGCACTCGGCACAAAATACCCACAAAGAAAAGCGGGGGTGCACTGAAGGGGCCAAGACTTTTAAACGCCCTTCCATCATACATCATGGGATTACCAGCAGTCCTATGGATATCCTAAAGAAGGAACTGGACAAGTGTGTCAAGTCAGTTCCTGATCAGTCGGGCTGTGGTGCGTATGTTTGATTTCGTACGACTAGCACTAACAGCTTCCTTGATCAAGTCATCCACCGGATACTTGGTCTAGGACTGGGCCGCGACGACGTTGACACTGGCATCACTCCAGGTAGAAGTGCCAGATCAACCAGGTTGTGATGGAAAACTGAACGTTTCGGTCCGTCCATGGTAATGAAGTAAGATAGATCGAAACGCATAATTTTTCCCATCCTTTTCCCTCAAACACACTCTCCCCCCTCCTGTCCCTACACACCAAAAAAATTATACCCTCACTTATTCTTTCATCTATAATGACTCACGACGGGCCGAAACATCATTTTCATTGCCAATATGTTGATAAGAATGTTGCAACTAACGCGCGTGAGCATAAAAGGTGTTCGGTTTTATTAAAGTGAGGCTAAACCATGATTTTGAAAGCTGGTGTAGCCTAGTGTGAGCGTCGTGGTGGTGGTGGGTGTTGAATTTCACTGTTCTACATGTGCATGGCAGCTTTCAAAGTGTCTCCGCTCTCCTCTCACAGTTTTACTTCATTTTTGGTGTTTAGTGAGGCACGTGTTGTAACTTATCATCATCTGTCTTCTCCCCTCTGTGCGTTGTCACTTCACTTCTCTTCCTGTGCTGCCACTCCTGCTCCGCCACTCTGTGATGGCTGTGGGCGTATGGGCTGCTAACATCAACAGCGTGGTTGACCAGACAATCGACGAGAAAGGGTACATCCCTCGAAACATCACAGGTATGCCACCTGGATTGGTAATGGTACGAGATATTGACACAATGGTAGAGAGAAGGCAATACGGTAGTATGGAATTCTTTATTGATTATATTTCACCCACAGTGGACTTCATGAAGCTCAGTGCATAGGCGAAATGTCGTCAATAAAGGATTCAACAATGCTGTGTTTGTTTTTCTTTACTAAAGGTATGTAGCTCTTATATACGTTGGCCTTCACCTCTGCTCTCGACTCATCCCACCACCCCGTGTTGATCATCTTATCATATTACATTCATAAACACAAACTTCTCTTTCATTCTTGCTCCCTCGTAACATTTAGTGCGTATTTAAAAGTTGCCATTTTTTTACAGTAATTTACACAAGTTAAGGATTTTAGTTCGATTAACCAGACTATGTGGGCCAACAGATGGCTAACGCCCCAAATACTCACACTTGCTAGTGGCTTTCTTTGTGCTTAACAATACTTTATTACATGTAAACTACAGTTTGTATACTACACAAAGAAATAAAACTTTTGATTTTGGTTGATATGGCAATCAGCAAGGAAGTCTGGCCAAAGGTCGGGGTGGAGGGTGGAAAGACCCCCTCGAAATAGGCTACAGGTAAATCAGTATTAAGAAGACAAATTGTGTTTTCCTTGTTTTGATTAACAAAATTAGCGCAGCCAAATTGGTTGTTGCCAGGGTCTACATGACATTTTACAAAGATACCTGAGGATACCAAAATGCTTTCAGGAGTCGGCGTCTCCGCTGCCCGCTCCCACACCAGGCCTCCGGGTTAGAACAAGAACTTTGCTTATCTAACACACTAGTGGTGTGTCACAGTATCAGTATTGCGAGTATCGGCTAATTTTTGTAGTGTCAGTATCTACAAAAAAAAAAAATTGTACTCCTATTCCTATACCACACATCATGCAGGATGGTCTCAAAGTCATACTTCGTCACTTAAGATGTTTTTATGTCATACTTCATCACTTTGGATGATTTTTGTCATACTTCATCACTTATGATGATTTTTGTCATACTTCATCACTTATGATGATTTTTGTCATACTTCATCACTTAGGGCGTGTTTCTTTACACCTGTTGTCTATGTTCCCCATCAGTAAAATGGGTACCTGGGTGTTAGTCGACTGGTGTGAGTCGCATCCTGGGACACTGACCTAATCTGCCCGAAATGCTCAGCATAACAAGGGACTTTCTATATAGTAGTATGTCACTGATGTCAGCTAGGCCTGTATACCATGTACATGTACTTGTAGTAAATAAAGATATTATTATTATTATTATTATTATTATTATTATTATTATTATTATTATTATTAGGGTAGAAACATTGGACGTGTTTCTTTACACCGGTTGTCTATGTTCCTTATCAGTAAAATGGGTACCTGGGTGTTAGTCGACCGGTGTGGGTTGCATCCTGAGACTGACCTAATTTGCCCGAAAGGGGCTTTTTATATAGTATGTTATTGATGTCAGCTAGGCCTGTATACCTTGTGCATGTACTTGTAGTAAATAAAGATATATTATTATTATTAGGATGCTCTTTGTTATACTTCATCACTTAGGATGATCTTTATGCCATACTTCATCACTTAGGATGGTTTTATGTCATACTTCATCACTTAGGATGGTTTTATGTCATACTTCATCACTTAGGATGGTTTTCAATTCATTCTTCATCACTTAGAATGGTTTTATATCATACTTTATCACTTAAGGTGGTTTTATGTCATACTTCATCACTTAGGATGGTTTTCAAGTCATTCTTCAACACTTAGGATGGTTTTCAGGTAATGTACTTCATCACGTAGGGTAAGTAAAAAGAGAGTACTGATGTCTGCCAGTGTGAGATGGAAGATCTCAGCAAGCAACTCATCCTCCTAATAACTGTGTCACACTTTCACATAGGGTTTACAGCCCATTTGTAAGTTAGGTTAAGTTGGGCTGTTACAACAGGTTACAACAGGTTACAACAGGAAAACTATAAATATAAAATAAAAGATAGTCTGCCGCGCGAACAGTAAACGGTGAGCCACAGCGCGCGGCTCGTGTAAAACAGTCATATTTCAACAGTTCAAGGCTCCTTCAACAACTACTCATTTAACTGTTTTTACAACTGTGCCATGATGTCTGCTGTTAAGAGGACAGTGAGGTTATCGTCAAACATTCCATCAGGTATGGCACTTAACAGGTTTAGTTCCAACAGGGTAATAAAAAGTCGCACTACCGTAGCTGGAACACTTCGTCATAAATCGCACTTAGAAAAGGAACCTTATGGCGATGTTTTGGCTCGTCCTTGACCTTAGTCAAGGACGGATCGAAACTTGCCATAAGTTTCCTCTAATAATTTCTATTTTTTTTTGTTGGACTTCTGTTCTGGATAGCATCATTCTGGTTGGGTGTTAGTAGTCAACCATGACGTCTTTCCTCTGGTCGGGCTTGGAGAGTAGAACTCTGGTAATTCATAGGTATAAGAGTAGCGTCTCTCACCAAACAGCACACTCACTGTTTATAAATATTGTTTGGTGCACAATAATCAGGAGGTTTACCATGGTGTCAAAGGCAAAAGACGGAGACAGGTATGGTAGAACAAAATAGCTTTATCAATCCAGTACAGAGATAAATGTTGGAAGATGTGAAGAGGGTGTTTGGATAATCAGTCCTTTAACCTAGAGAAGCTGTTGGTCCATCTGCCATGATATAAGTACAGCATATACAAGGAGGAGTTATATACTGGAGACAGCTGAGGTGAAGCAGATACAGGTGGGCAGAGTCTATGCCAATAGTTTGAGCAAGGGTTAAAGTTGTAGAATAAATTTGTGTAGCTACCAAGATTCCAATATGTTGCAGTGTCAGACAGGTATTATTACTTTTCTACATTAAAGTGTTGCACATTTGTCTTATTCACCTATTTGTCTGTTTTATAAACAATATATATATATACGTGTAATATTTTTTATATATATATATATATATATATATATATATATATATATATATATATATATATATATATATATATATATATATATAAAGAGGCTTATAATAAAGCAATTATATTTGGACAACGTTTAGGCTACAAGTAAACTTCAAGTCATTCTAGTGTATACTATATGGGTGTCTAGTACTGCATAGATGGCAGGTAAATCTTAAAAAAAATCTCTCATTCGCTACACACGTTACTTTGTGTTTCTTGATAGTTCTTATTTCTGTAGTGTTTGTTTTGCAGTTTAGAAGGCCTGGTCAGAGCCACGTGGCTGATGATATCCAGCCCTACTAGCAGATATATAGTGGTATGAGCTGCGTGGGAAGTGTTAGTCACGTTGATTCTGTAAACAACATCAAAAGGACGTTGCAGTTACTGGTTTCTCTCTTTACTATATAACAAGACGCTACCTGGAGTCTACCAGGAGTCTGTTTCCGGAGTCACTGATCCCGCGACCCGCTCTCAAACTAGGACTTCCGGTGGCTAGCCTGATCAACCAGGCTGTTGGTGTTAGCACTTAGGTTGTGTTATTACGTTGTTAGATTGTGTTATTACGCTGTTAGGTTGTGTTATTACGTTGTTAGGTTGTGTTATTACGCTGTTAGGTTGTGTTATTACGTTGTTAGGTTGTGTTATTACGTTGTTAGGTTGTGTTATTACGTTGTTAGGTTGTGTTATTACGCTGTTAGGTTGTGTTATTACGTTGTTAGGTTGTGTTATTACGTTGTTAGGTTGTGTTATTACGTTGTTAGGTTGGGTTATTACGTTGTTAGGTTGTGTTATTACGTTGTTAGGTCTACCTGGAGGGTATTCCGGGAATCAACGCCCCCTCAGCCCGGTCCATGACCAGGCCTCCTGGTAGATCAGGGCCTGATCAACCAAGCTGTTACTGATGAAAATTTAGACACATGTGCAAACATCTGGGTATCTTTATTGTAGACGTTTCGCCATCCAGTGGCTTTATCAATACAAATTCTAGGACATAATTAGAAGACAACAGAACTATATACAAAAGATGAGGTAATCAGTGCCTCAGCCCTGGAGTTGTTGTGAAGAGCACCGTAGTCGTGTAGGTTCTTCACAACAACTCCAAGGCTGAGGCACTGATTACCTCATCTTTTGTATACAGTTCTTCTGTCTTCCAATTATGTCCTTGAATTTGTATTGATAAAGCCACTGGATGGCGAAACGTCTACAATAAAGATACCCAGATGTTTGCACATGTGTGTAAAATTTTCATCTTGTCGGGATTATATACCATTCTTGTACAACGAGGCTGTTACTGCTGGCCACAAGTAATCCAACGTACGAACCACAGATCGGCTGATCCGGCACTGACTTTAAGTATCTGTTCATAAATTAGACATATGCAACACTTGGGTATCTTTAATGAGGAAACGTTTCGCCACACTGGCTTCATCAGTCCATAGAAAGGAGAATGGTGAAGAACAGGAGTTTGAGGTAATCAGTCCCTGAGCCTTGAGTCGATGTAATCAGTCCATCAATCTTGAAAATAATACAGCAGCAGTCGTAGGTGGTGTCACATTTGACAAATGTGGAAGTAGGTCATTCCCAAGGGTTAGGCAAGTGAAGAATTTCCTGTATTAAGATCCCAAGATGTTGCTGTGTCAGACAGGAATGTAGATGAATGGTTCAGAGAACCGACAAGTTGCTAAATTAGACACATGTGCAACACTTGGGTATCTTTAATGAGGAAACGTTTCGCCACACAGTGGCTTCATCAGTCCATACAAAGGAGAATGGTGAACAACAGGAGTTTGAGGTAATCAGTCCATCAATCTTGAAAAGAATACAGTATATGTGCGAAGAAGTGGCTGAGTTAGATCTGTTATGCGGCATAATTTTCTAGTTAGTTTTTTTTGTTTTTAAACTTTTTTCCCTATCTAGAACCGGCGATGAAGTTACAAAGCGTATTTCATAATCCTCTGAGTTGAGTGTTATTTCCTCTCCCTCCCCTCCCCCCCTCTCTCCGCCAGATTATTCCCAGCAGGATCCCGCCACTCCCCAGATACAGCTTTTATCTTGAAATATTAGCTCAGTTACGCAACCTGTCGTCACCTTACATTTGCATGCAGCCTCCGTGGAACAGTCACTAGCACCTCCTTTGTATGCTCTTGGTACCGCTAGTGTCCATGGTGGAGCAATACCTTACTACTACTACTACTACATGTGCACGTCTCTGGTAACTAGTGACGTAGTCTGACGCACCCCACATCTCTTGCAGTCATCACGAAACCTCTTCTCCAGTTAGCGTATACAGTTTCCTCCAACTCTGTTCGTTCGTTTCTGCCCAGTCTGTCATGAAACCGAAATTGTTAGGTTAACGTATATTAACGTATACCTATAAGTAGCCGACAGTAAATAATAATGAAATAAACTTGTGGCCTATACGTCCGGCAGTGCGGGGCGTTTGGTCAAACCTTAAAACAATGGCTCTTAGCCTGAGGAAGCTTGCACCCCTGGAGTGCAAGATGTCATTACTTGGCGAAAAGGATAGGATGGGCAGGGGGAGAGGGTTGCGAATAACGTCAGTCGGTTCAATTACGAAGTCAAATTAGATTTGTTTTCTCTATGCAGTCATTTTTTATTTTTCTTGTGTTTTTGAGCTGTGTGAGAGAGTATTCTGAGAACCATAGGGGTGCTGCCTCCATAGATTTCGTTTTTCACAAACGCTAAAATAGTTGGAAGATTTTCTGCATCAAAAATCTCTTAAGTAAAGTGAATGTATTGGGAAGAAGAACCTCCCGTGTTTTAGAAAATGAATCCTGTTAATTATTTTACTCTGGTAAGATTTATTTTTAAGCCAGTACGGTCGGATAGCACTTCTGTTTCGTGATTAGTGGACGGAGGATTGAACCTCTGTCACTTCTTACAATGACTTTCTCACGGGTTTAGTACTTTACCTGAATAAAATAATCTTAGTTTTATGAATATGTAAGATGGTCCACAATTTTTTTCATAGTGGCGACAACGTTGCTTACCTCATCACCCTCCTCCCCCCTCCCGGTGGCCAATAATTAGCAATTTACCCCACACACACACACTTGTTTCATACACTACCTAAATGTCTCTCAATTATAAGAAATGCGTATTTAAAAATACTAATTTTATAAGGGGAAGACAATGATTTATTATGAGACTATAAGGAATACAGATAAACCAGAAAGTAATTGTGGAAAAAGACACTTATGTATGTACAGTTCAGCATATTTAATAAATGTCCTGAACTGTACATAAGTATTTTGCCACATCTTTTCGGAATCACTAAACCAGTTTTCAGGAAGTAATTAACTTCCCGTCTTGGAATGAACCTTGTTATGAAGCTCGACTCCACCTCCAGCATCACATTTCCTCCAGTGGGACTCAGAACTCCAGATTGCTATGGAAATTCTGGCCATCTACCTAGTGTCAAAACAAACTTCCTAACTCTTTAATTAAGGATGGAATCATTCCAAAAAATTTACCGATACTGATACTCAGTGCTAGAACGCTGTCTATAATATCAAAATTAGTCGATACACAGATATCGGTACTGATATCCTCAAAATTAGCATATACCCATCAATATAGGTAGCAATACCATAAAAAATAGCCGATACCCATCGATATTGGTACTGATACCATCAAAATTAGCCGATATCCATCGATATCGGTATCGATACCATCAAAATTAGCAGATACCCCCCGATACTGATACTCAAGTTTTAGGCCGATACCGATAACATCAAGATTAGCCGATACCCACCGGTTCTGGTAACGATACCGGCAATAGCCTGGTTGACCAGGCAAGCACCAGACAAGCCTGGCCCAGCGCCGGTCTTCGGGAGTAGAAAAATCATTAAGAAACTCATCAAAGGTAAAGGTATGTTCTTAATTCGTCAGTAGCCACAAAGATGTGCCCTAGTAAAGGCGTGGAAGCTGCCACACAGTACAAACTTCTATTAATAAGGTACTTGTGCAACATCTTTGATATACCTTTGATAAGTTTAGAGGGTTTTTCTACTCCCAGAGCCCGACCTTGGGCCAGGCTCGTCTGGTGCTTGCCTAGTCAACCAGGCTGTTGCTGTTAGTGGCCTGTTGGCCCACATATACATCACAGCCATCGGCACCTGGTATCTATTGTGGAAGCGCTTCTTCGACCAGTGACTTTTTATCAATGAAATACAGAGAAATACGGTGGAAGATATGAAGAGGGAGTTTGAGGTAATCCGTCCCTCAGGCTGGAGATCAGCCTAGTCTGATGTACATCAGCTTTCTATTAAGGCTGATGGACAACACAGTCTATAGCCTCGTTACCGCAGGCTTCCTCTTCACGTGTGCCACCGCGTATTTCTCTGTATTGGAAACCATTCAACAAAATTTGCAATTTAAATAACGGAATGTGAAAACCAAAAACTTTCTTTTAACAAAGCCTATCAGCAAAGTTTGCAACCTATAGACCCCTCAAGGGAGGTTCCTTGACGCTGGTGAGGGGCTCTTGATCTAGGGAATTGGATCTGCTCCAGTTCCCTGAACTGAGTCTGAATACCTTCCATCACCCGCACCCCCCAACAGGCCCTGTATAACCCCTGTAGGGGTTATACAGGGCCTGTATAACTGTATAACCCCTGTAGGGGTTATACAGTAATTGTTCTGACTCCAACTATTCATAATATTTTAACAATTTTATTACAATTTAACCCCGCAACGCTGTATGACCCTTGTCGGTTTAGCGCTTTCTTTGATTATTATAATTATTACAATTTAAAATTTGCACCTACACAGTCGAAACTTACAGGGCGTCTTCTTGTGAACTAAATCAACCCTAATATTTTGATGCCGATAAGACAAGTCATTAGTTACTAGTAAGTAAGTTTATTCAGGTATACACCAATACATAGATTACCATACATAGCAGCATGTGTGTAGACAACCCAGGATAACCAAAAAAGTCAGACAAAGTAACATTTCTATTGGGGTCCTGAAAAAATTATTTAATAAAATTAGCAAATTGGGAATTAAAGCCCAATATTAATGTAAATCTTGTTTTTTGGAAAACACACCAGGGCTGAAAATTTGAAGGCGATCATAAGGGGTATTCCCAGTTATCATAAGGATTCCAATGACTCCAAGATTATATAGTAATTTATGATATTGACAAATATGCCAGCACACAGACTAACCTTAATGGGTACTATCCTGGCCATGAGGTGCATCGCCCATTAAATGCTGAACCCATTCAGAAAAGGTAAACTCTACTAAAAATTTCACACTTATTTTTCACACAAAACTGGACACACTTGATTTTCACTCTCAGCCGTCGTCTTATTTTTAGGCAGCTTTTTTGAACGTTTGAAGACGAGCAGCATATCGTATTGGAAGCATTGCAGGATGCTGAGTAGTAGTCCCACAAGTTGGTCATGAGACACTTGCACAGGCCAAGTGTTCTTATGGCACTGTTTACCGTACTACAACGTTGACAGTTTAAATCGAAAATTTGGAAGAAAGAAAGGTTTAACAATACAGGCAACCAATTTAGGTCCTCTTTTGGGGCTAATTAGGCATCCCCAAAAGAGTTCTTACTGGCTAATTCTTGTTTCCATAGTATCTAACAGTCTGGGGAATACTCATGAATCATGCACCATATCACTAGAGCCTATCTTGTTTGTCCCAAACTCCACTCCCAGGAAACAACTTATTTGACATGGGCCTAAAATGTCACTTGAAAAGTCTAGAGGTGGGTGGTATTATCTTACACTAGATGTTATCTTACCAAGCAAGGGGTGGTCAACAATCTTGTATATTTCTGCATACATTCAATACACAGTTTTATTTTAATAGGAGGACTAATCTTAGACTGAGCCACGGAGTCGATATATATATATATATATATATATATATATATATATTATATATATATATATATATATATATATATATATATATATATATATATATATATATTCTCGCTGGTATGTTTTGAGCAGATTATAGGATGTTAAGAAAAGACACGTTGTAAAACAAGTTGGAACAATGTTTGATGTAATTACTTTCTAAAGCTCTACACAGAGCCGAACGTTGACCCAGTGAAAACTAAAGCTTGTTCAGCAACATATCTTTTTGTGTTGTTTGCAGTATATCATTTGGATCCACATTATAACATATTGACGTTGTGTTTTAGTGAGCAGGAAGGCTGACTCAACACCAGCCTGGCTATTACTTCCCCATCCCCCCACCCTCACCTGGATGGTGAACACCCACCATCACGATTTTTGATGGACTTGGCTCCCAGAAAGGGCAAGTTGCACGCTCTGAATACATTGACGAGATCAGTATTTGTAAGTCAACTCGCACTCTGGTCAGAGGCGCAACTGCAGAACCAGTGAGATACATGTGTACATCTCCCTCCCTCAACTTTTACCTGCATATAAAGGGTACATAAATAAAGTGATGGAAATGTCTTGCCTAGAGACAAGACGCAGCATTGGATTTAAGTTAGATAAATTTATATTTAGGATATAGAAAAAAGCTGGATTAGTAATAGAGTTGTGGATAAGTACAACAAACTCAATGTAATTAACGTGTGCTCTTTTAAAGATTGGCCTAAAAAAAAAAAGAGACTAACACAATTGGGAATGAATGTAAGTAGGGCCTGTCAATCAGGGGTCAGAAGGTCAGCTGCAGTACTCTTCTCATGTTATTTAAAATTAAATAATACACGTCACTGTCTAGGCGTGAATGACCCCTAAGTGGTCAGCCCGTCCTCTACTTCACGGACGACATTTTACTGTTGTAAAAACAGTCAAATGTTTACTACACTCAGTGGCTGCCCTTATGTTCGCGATGCAAAAGTTTTGGTCGTCTTTATCTTATATTATATATATTTTTTTTTCACTGTGGTATATTATAATTGCTTACCTAACCTAAAAAATTGCTGCAAAGCATGTGTGAGAAATCCACGTAGATGCCTAAGGAAGGAATAGGAAGGACGAGTTACAGTGGTTGTCATTTTCCCAGGAATCTTGTAACTATGTACTTGTGGTGTTGCGTGATCCAAGAAGGGTAATCCCGTATCTCATAAGATAAACCCTCTCTACCTCATTAATGGCACGTATAAGGAATAACCACACACTGCGGCATGAATTTATAATGCATCTAAATAAATATGATGCGTCAGTGTTTACAGTTTAAAGCTTATCAGAAAAGGCATTCTCTAGTTAATGCATAAATCTAATTTGTTTAATAATATTGGCAAATTAAAACTTTGTATCCGAGTATATGTAAAACATTGTACCCGAGTATATGTAAAATATTGTACCCGAGTATATGTAAAATATTGTACCCGAGTATATGTAAAACATTGTACCCGAGTATATGTAAAACATTGTACCCGAGTATATGTGACTATGAAATAATTCTTTACGAAAATATATTTAACGGCTTTGTTAACTTGTCAACCTTAAAAATACAGGTTTTCACTATTTCTTAGTTTTCTCATTTATATTCTATTTCAAATACGCTACAATCATGTACGAAAAATATTTGACTGCAATAGTTTTTAAGAAACTGAAATTTTCATACCTTGTACAAGCTACGAAACAAGAACACATGATGGTTGAATTTAAATTTTGCAAATTAGCTGCACCATTGTGCAATAACAATCAAAAGTTTTAAATAAGATAAGTGAGTTTTGAAGGTTTGAAACTTATTGAATTACGCATTCAAAATTTATTGCAAGAAAAGTAGCATGTATTTCAATTGTTCTAGATTTCTTCAATAAAATTTGCAAATTCGTTCCATGCATCTCCAGTTATTACATACAAACCTAAGTGTGTAATAAAAATAACAAAGTATATCATACACAGCCCAAAATCAATGCAAAACATTCTTGGGCCAAAGTCCGCTATGGCTAAAGTTTGAAGTTGATCAGAAGATCTGATCTAATATTATCACACGGAAATATAATCTGAGAATGGTATATATATAAAATTGACCAGAAGGCACATGCACATGTCAATAGTTGCATGAACCTTTTCCTAGGTACAGTATACACGAGTTAAAAATTTGAAGCCGATCGGATAAGGCATTCTCAAGTTATAAAAAAAATGGAGGGGAAAAAATCAGGCAATCGCTTGATTTTTTGGGATAGCTATTTATAACCACTAACTGGGGGTGTTAAGCAGCTTGTGGTTGTTTGTGTGACTATAAATTTTATCAGACGTGGCAGCTAGCCACAACCCTGACATCTGCTTCAGATAACACCAGTTTATTAGGCCAGCTTGCGACAGTCCTTGGTTAGGTTACTCTCATTGCGATACCTCCTTACCCTGACCTGTGATGTACACGTAATCAGGAATAATTACAAGTTATGTACACAGAGTGGTAAGTGCTCTTAATCCGATGAATCGGAGCTATCATACCCTTCCTCGGATCGAGCATAATTACCTAGCATTGTCCAGACACTCGTATTAGGCTTACTGGTTAAACACTTCCCTAGAAATGTAATAATACAACTGAAAGAGGTGTATATCTGTATACTGAGGGTTTATTTACTATTTTCGTTGTTAGTTTACAGGTGAATTACAACCTTAATGATCCACGTGCAGTCGATAGGCTTTAAACTTGAAGATTCTTCCTCACTAGGTAGGTATCCGGGTGTTTACTGTAGTGGATCTAGTAAGCAGAAGTCGTGTCACGGATTCTGGTATCAAGTCTCAGTTTTCATGCATAAGGGTAATTACCAACAGTCTCCTACCTGTTTTCAAGAAGGAACTTTTTAAGTTCCTCAAATCAGTTAGTGACCAGCCGGGTTATGGTGGATATGTTGGTCTGACTGCTTCTAGCACCAGCAGGCTGATTGATCAGGCAGGCAGAGGGGGGCGGCCTACCTGGTGTGTGTGTTCCGAGGGTCACCGCTCTCTCTGCCCCCTAGGACAAAATGGTAACTAACACATAGTACATATATACATTAAGTAAAAGGACAAATGCAACTAATGTGACATTTTATTGTGGCCGTTTCGTTTAACACGGTAGTTACGTTCCTGAAAATGCCGTGTTAGACAAACTGAAGAAATGGGAAAAATAGGATTACTTTCCTGGGAGTCCCCAAAAAGCCAAACAACTTTTAGACATCCAGATCTTACAAAAATAAAAGGAATATGAAATTGTAGTTCAATGTAGTGGTGTATTATGTTGTTTTTACTGCTTAAGACCGGGAGGTCTGGTCCTAGACCAGACCTCCCGGTGTATTAACTTTGGTAGAATTACCGACATGTTAAGTAAAAGGACACAAGTGCAACTAATGTGGCATTTTATTGTGGCAACGTTTCGCTATCCAGGAGCTTTGTCAAGCACTTGTGTCCTTGTACTTGACCTCCCGGTGGATGGCCTGATCAGCCAGGCTGTTGGTGGAAGCTGCACGAAGTCCAACGTAAGCAACACAGCCCGGCTCATCAGGGACTGACTTGATAAATTTATCAAATTCTTCTAAGACAGCCAGGGATCTCTTGGTAATTTCCTTATGTATGAAGGGAGGACATTTGAACTCTTGATCTCTTCACACTTATGAGTTTCCCCATAGTGTAATCACTGCACCCCTGATTTTCATTGCGCATATTTTGCACCGTCTGCCAAGCCTCTTTTATGGGGAATGATTTGTGTACGCAGATTTTTAACCAAATCTAGAACTTAACGGGTGTAAATTGTCTCGCCTACTCTTCAAGATTGAAGTGCTTGATTGAATCTATGTGAGCAGTGAAGGTTCTTTGTATATCTTCCAGACCTGGAGTTTTGCCTTCCTTGAACAGAGCTGTTAGAGTACAGTAGTACTCTAGTCGTGAAAGAAAAAGTACCTTAAAAGAGTATCATCATTGGCTTGGCATCCCTTGTTTTGGAAGTTCTAGTTATCCAGCCTATCATTTTCTTTGCCATTGTGATAATGACACTGTTGTGATTGAGAATATGTCAAAGTATCGGTATCGCCGGGTATCTGCCATTTTTACGGTATTAGTATAGGTATTGTTGAAAAAAAGCCGATACAAGACAAAACTTTTAAACTACTAATATTACATGTTTCATTAAAATGTCAAAATTAACACTTTTTCACGATTGTGAGGGGCTACACACACACACACACACACAGCGAAGAGGCGGGGCCAGGAGCTGAGTCTCGACCCCTGCAACCACAATTAGGTGAGTACACACACACACACACACGCATCGAAAGTTAAGTCCGACCCGAAACTGATGTACAGTCACATCAGAAGGAAGACAACAGTTAAAGACCGGGTGATAAGGCTGAGGAGAGAAGATGGGGAACTCACAAGTAACGATCAAAAGGTATGTGAGGAGCTCAACTTGAGGTTTAAGGAAGTATTCACAGTGGAGGAAGGAAGGCAGCTGGGTATACAGGATGGGGTGTGTCACCAACAAGGGATGTATCAAGTGCTAGAGGGCATACACACAACTGAGGAGGAGGTGAAGCAGTTACTCAGTGACCTTGATACCTCAAAGGCGATGGGTCCGGACAATATCTCCCCGTGGGTTCTTCGGGAAGGAGCTGAGGTACTGACTGTGCCACTTACCATAATATTCAACACATCCCTTGAAAATGGGCAGATACCTGAGGTATGGAAGAAGGCCAACGTAGTCCCCATCTTTAAAAAAGGAGACAGAAAAGAGGCACTAAACTATAGACCGGTGTCACTTACATGTATAGTGTGCAAAGTCCTGGAGAAAATCATCAGGAAAAGAATGGTGGAGCACCTCGAGCTGAACAGGATAATAAACACCAGACAGCACGGATTCCGGGAAGGCAAATCCTGTGTAACAAACCTCCTAGAGTTCTATGATAAAGTAACAGAGGTAAGGCAAGAGAGAGAAGGGTGGGTTGATTGCATTTTCCTGGACTGCAGGAAGGCCTTCGACACAGTTCCTCACATGAGATTAGTAAAGAAGTTGGAAGAACAAGCATGTATAACAAGAAGGGCACTGGAATGGATCAGGGAATACCTCACAGGGAGGCAACAACGGGTCATGGTGCGTGATGAGGTATCACAGTGGGCGCCTGTGATGAGCGGCGTACCGCAGGGGTCAGTCCTAGGACCAGTGTTATTCTTGGTATATGTAAATGACATGACGGATGGGATAGACTCAGAAGTGTCTCTGTTCGCAGATGATGTGAAATTAATGAGGAGAATCACATCGGAGGAGGACCAAGCAGGACTTCAAAGAGACCTGGACAAGCTTGACATCTGGTCTAGCAACTGGCTTCTCGAATTCAATCCCACCAAATGCAAAGTCATGAAGATCGGAGAAGGGCAAAGAAGACCGCTGACAGAGTACAGGCTAGGCGGACAAAGACTACAAACCTCGGCAAAGGAGAAAGACCTTGGGGTGAGTATAACGCCAAGCACGTCTCCGGAGGCACACATCAACCAGATAACTGCGGCAGCATATGGGCGACTGGCAAACCTAAGAATAGCGTTCCGTTACCTTAACAAGGAATCGTTCAAGACACTGTACACCGTGTACGTCAGGCCCATACTAGAATATGCAGCACCAGGCTGGAACCCACACCTGGTCAAGCACGTAAAGAAACTAGAGAAAGTGCAAAGGTTTGCGACAAGGTTAGTTCCACAACTCAGGGGTCTGTCCTATGAAGAAAGGTTGAGGGAAATAGGACTAACAACACTGGAGGAAAGAAGGGTCAGAGGAGACATGATAACGACATACAAAATACTGCTAACGACATACAAAATACTGCGGGGAATCGACAAGGTAGACAGTGACAGGATGTTCCAGAGAGGGAACACAGAAACAAGGGGACACAACTGGAAGCTGAAGACTCAGCTGAGTCAAAGGGATGTTAGGAAGCATTTCTTCAGCCACAGAGTAGTCAGGAAGTGGAACAGTCTAGAGAAAGATATAGTGGAGGCAGGAACCATACATAGTTTTAAGACGAGGTATGATAAAGCTCATGGAGCAGGGAGAGCAGAGACCCAGTAGCGGACAGCGAAGAGGCGGGGCCAGGAGTTGTCTCGACCCCTGCAACCACAATTAGGTGAGTACAATTAGGTGAGGACACACACACACTCACTCTCACACACACACACACACACACGGGGAAGGGAGAGAGACCCAGTGGCGGCCAGTGAAGAGGCGGGGCCAGGAACTATGACTCGACCCCTGCAATCACAACTAGGTGAGTACACACACTATCTATATCAATAAGTGCCTTTGACAACTAGTATATAAGACAAGCGGCTAAGTATTGAATAATGACATTGTCATATCAGAGAAATTAAGTTATTTAATATTTAACCATCCTGTGATATTTAATATCCATTGTGCAATAAGCATTCCCTTGTATATTGAACATAGTTATTTTCATTTTAAAAATAAAAAATATAGCAAAAGTATCGGTGTCGATATCGGCCGAAAATTAGGGATTGTTATCAGACAAAAAAAAATATGGTATTGTCCTATCCCTAGTTGTGATCCTTGAAAGCGAGATCTGCATAATGACTCCTAAGTCTCTCGCAGTCTTACGTTCTGTTGAGTAACTCGAGTTTGTTTTATACTTCGTTCCAGTGTTTATTTCCTCAGTCTTTCCATAACAGAGTAGCTGAAACCTGTTCTCATTGAACATCATATTGTTGTATGTGTGGGAGGGGGGGGCGGCACCACACTTGTATGTGTGGGAGGAGGCAGCACCACACTTGTATGTGTGGGAGGAGGCAGCACTACACTTGTATGTGGGAGGAGGCAGCACTACACTTGTGTGGAGGAGGCAGCACTACACTTGTATGTGGGAGGAGGCAGCACTACACTTGTATGTGTGGGAGGAGGCAGCACTACACTTGTGTATGTGTGTGGAGGAGGCAGCACTACACTTGTATGTGTGGGAGGAGGCAGCACCACACTTGTATGTGTGGGAGGAGGCAGCACTACACTTGTATGTGTGGGAGGAGGCAGCACTACACTTGTATGTGTGGGAGGAGGCAGCACTACACTTGTATGTGTGGGAGGGGGCAGCACCACACTTGTATGTGTGGGAGGAGGCAGCACTACACTTGTATGTGTGGAGGAGGCAGCACTACACTTGTATGTGTGGGAGGAGGCAGCACTACACTTGTATGTGTGAGGAGGAGGCAGCACTACACTTGTATGTGTGGGAGGAGGCAGCACTACACTTGTATGTGTGGGAGGGGGGCGGCACCACACTTGTATGTGTGGGAGGAGGCAGCACTACACTTGTATGTGTGGGAGGAGGCAGCACCACACTTGTATGTGTGGAGGAGGCAGCACTACACTTGTATGTGTGGGAGGAGGCAGCACCACACTTGTATGTGTGGAGGGGGCGGCACCACACTTGTATGTGTGGGAGGGGCAGCACCACACTTGTATGTGTGGGAGGAGGCAGCACTACACTTGTATGTGTGGGAGGAGGCAGCACTACACTTGTATGTGTGGGAGGAGGCAGCACTACACTTGTATGTGTGGGAGGAGGCAGCACTACACTTGTATGTGTGGGAGGAGGCAGCACTACACTTGTATGTGTGGGAGGGGCAGCACTACACTTGTATGTGTGGGAGGGGCAGCACCACACTTGTATGTGTGGGAGGAGGCAGCACCACACTTGTATGTGTGGGAGGAGGCAGCACCACACTTGTATGTGTGGGAGGGGCGGCACCACACTTGTATGTGTGGGAGGGCGCACCACACTTGTATGTGTGGAGGGGGCAGCACTACACTTGTATGTGTGAGAGGAGGCAGCACTACACTTGTATGTGTGGGAGGAGGCAGCACTACACTTGTATGTGTGGGAGGAGGCAGCACTACACTTGTATGTGTGGGAGGAGGCAGCACTACACTTGTATGTGTGGGAGGGGGGCGGCACCACACTTGTATGTGTGGGAGGGGGGCGGCACCACACTTGTATGTGTGGGAGGAGGCAGCACCACACTTGTATGTGTGGGAGGAGGCAGCACTACACTTGTATGTGTGGGAGGAGGCAGCACCACACTTGTATGTGTGGGAGGAGGCAGCACTACACTTGTATGTGTGGGAGGAGGCAGCACTACACTTGTATGTGTGGGAGGAGGCAGCACTACACTTGTATGTGTGGGAGGAGGCAGCACTACACTTGTATGTGTGGGAGGAGGCAGCACTACACTTGTATGTGTGGGAGGAGGCAGCACTACACTTGTATGTGTGGGAGGAGGCAGCACTACACTTGTATGTGTGGGAGGGGGACGGCACCACACCTGTATGTGTGGGAGAGGTTGTCTGCTAACATCACTCTTGTGTGTGGGAGGAGGTCTGCTAGGATCACATTATGACTGCTCTCTCACATGTTTTAGTGATTTGTTGGAAGTATGATAATTCATATATACTGTATTTAACCTCTTACTGGTTTCGATGATCATCGACTCCGCGATCCGGTGATACTTCAGGTCGAATTTACCAGTCATCTTACATATTTATGGAGAGGGAAAAAACATCAACCTTGAGAGTGTGGAATACTAACCAGGCTTCAGTTTCCAGCCCATGTGACTGAACTGTAGTACTTCCATGGATGGCTGACACCTGCCACCCTACTAGCATGTAGAATTTTATTTTGCTAGAAATAAAGGTAGGTATACATCCCAATACGTGTTAAGTGTAGGTGAAACTGAATTGCCGGGTATTTTACGAGGGACACGGGTTGTTTAACCGGTTTCCAGGGCCGCTTTACCCCCGCAACCTTACCTGCAACTAGATGTCTTTGCTGACTACCCGAGCAAACTGCATGTTGCTACTATCGGCCTACACACCTTCACAATCACGCTCATCTAGCGTGTTTTACACCCAGTTCTCTCATTTCCTCTTACAAATTTATTCTTGGGAGGGTAAAGACTGACATTAGAACCATATATTCGCTGACCTATATTATGTGATCGTATACTAAAAGATGTACAAACCTATGTATATACTTTTAATGCTTGTTTTAGAATTTAAATATTTTTAATGGTTAATATTCAGGTAAGTTGCACCCTTAATGACCCACGTGCAGTTCCTAGGTTTGAAACAACATAATTCACAAATAACCAGCAATTAGGAGATATTGACGTTTCGGTCCATCCTTAACCATTGTCCAGTCACAACTAAGACGAGAAAATATAGCTCTAGACCAGATGACACTCCTGTAGCACGTCTTCTAGTCTTTTCTATATTTTCACCCCCCAGTTGTAACTTGACAGAGGCCCAGCATAGATCGAAACGTCGCCTTTAGGTTCCTTTCCTAGATGCTAGTTATTTATTAATTGTTTCATCCACCGTATTGACTTTTTATTCCTAACATGCTAATAGTTTCTGAGTGCTGATATTAAGGGGCACGTAAGTTCCCCCATCTTCTAATAACATGTTCATTTGTCCACTATAATCTACCTTGTCAATAATTATTATTGCATTTGCTTTGTCTATTTCGTAAGGTGAAGTCTAGGATCTTTCCTTATTTCATGGAATAACTTAACAAATCTTTGAGGACAGTTGTGTTGTAGAGGTGTGAGCACAGCTCACACCTCTGATCGTTGTACCATCTTACTATTTACTATCGTTTGTGATAAATACTCATCCTTTAACTCAGAAAATTCCTGTGGAGGCGGCAAGGTTTTTGAAAAAAAAACTTATAGAATGAAAGATTGCATTTTTATGAATTGAATAAGACTAAAAAATTGTTGAATCTAATAGAAACTTACTATTTTATGGTGTGTCGAAGTTTGTGAAAACATGATCACTCGTCGGCAACAGCGGCTCTAATTCGCCGGCGATATTTACTTTTTACAATTTACTGAGGCCAAATTATGATGTTTTTCAGTTTTTTATTGTTTTTAGTGCTTAACACTATGATATCAGACGTGTTTCAAGGTGTTTCAGCACTTCAACTCTGGGAAAATACTTAGACCAGCATTGCTTCACATAGAATGTACATTATAAATTGGTGCAAATCATTTTTTTTTTTTACTGCTTTGGTCTTGTGACACTGTGTATAAGGAATACTTATGATATCATAATTGTTTCAAAGTGTAATACTACTCAGAACATGGAAATAAACCATTTTTTTTACTATTTTATCTTAGGTTAATTATTATGTAAGATATTTAGGTTCAAGAGAATAATTCCCTGGTCTTCTAGACCACAGTAAAACATATTTACAAAAAAAAAACCCATGAAATTACAATTGTTTCAAGGTGTAATACTCATGGAAACATGAAAATAAGTCACATTGCTTGGCTTTTTTTTTGGGGGGGGGTTAAATCTACATAGTGTGCTTTGTGACTGAATTCTACTGTATCATGAAACTGCAATAAATTTGGAATAAGTCATCTTCCTGCAGTTGCACACAACATTTGCTGGTAGGGAAGGTGGTGGTGGAACAGGTCCAGATTTCATTTTTCCTTATGCAAGTTAGGGGTACTAGTACGTCACATGCGTGCTAGTACTTTGGACGTAGTTAGAAGGTTAAGGACCTATATACTGTTCTTTATAACAAGCGTTGATCCTTGTAGGATCTCACTATTTACCGTTCTATATGACGCGTACTGATTCTTGTATGACCTCACTATTTTATGTTCTATGACTAGTATTAACCCTTGTAAGATCTCTTTATTTACTTCCTATATGACTAGTACTGATGCTTGTAGGATGTGAGATCCTAGTATTTAGGACTTCATGTTGAGATGATTCCTCTTTTTCGTTATTTTTGTTTTTGTTCACTGTAATAGTTTACTTTCTCCCTCGTGTATGTGTACTTGGGGGGATGGGGGTAGATGGATTACATTCGATATCAGTTTATGGGGCGGGGGAAGAGGAGGCAGGTAACCCAAGATCGGTGTCACGTAGGCTATCAGGCGCATCCAGTTCTGTGTAGTTACCAATTTGTTTGTTTTGTGGTGTTTTCGCTCCAGACATCGCCTCTCCAGCTTCGAAGACCAGCACTACTAATTTCTTGCCACTTTAGCCCAGTTATATCTGTCTCTTAAAACTGTGTATGGAGTTTTGCATTCGCTGCTCCGCATCCAGTTCATTCCACTTCCCTACTAAATCCTAGGGCGCACACCTGACCCATGGACACGTTCGCAGGTACTGCTGCCCACCTCTACGTACCTTGTGACGTGCCACTAACTATGAAACGCATTTTTAGCAGTTACCAACGGTTTAGCGCTTTCGGCCTTCGTCGTGGCTTTTATAATTACCTGGGGAATTTTTACGAGAGTATTTTGACATTAATAATTTAATGCACGTATTAATTAATACTGATTATTTTAGCATTGTGTGATAGTACTTGTGTTGCGTGTTTGTTCTTTTTTTTTTTAGTTAATTTTTTCCTTTGTGTGTTAAATATTTTTATGGGTGCTGCCTGATCTATACGGTCAAAGTGCTCTGAAAATGTCACAATTACTATTACTCTGAGACTGAAAAGGTGTCGTGGGGGTTCGCCAAGGAGATGTAGGTGAAAGAATACACACGTCGGATGTTCTAGGAGGCGTATAATGTGAGTGTTGAGGGGAAGCCCAGGCCTGCCTTGTCAAGTCTGCTATGCCTAGCGTGAAACTGAGAGGGAGGTCTGCGGCCAACCGCTCACATGAATAATAATATAATAATATCTTTATTTACTACAAGTACATGTACATGGTATACAGGCCTAGCTGACATCAGTAACATACTACTATATAGAAAGTCCCTTGTTATGCAGAGCATTTCGGGCAGATTAGGTCAGTGTCCCAGGATGCGACTCACACCAGTCGACTAACACCCAGGTACCCATTTTACTGATGGGGAACATAGACAACAGGTGTAAAGAAACGCGCCCAATGTTTCTGCCCTGGCTGGGAATCGAACCCAGGCCGTCGCCGTGTGAAGCGAGAGCTTTAGCCACCAGACGTCATAACTAGCCAGGGAGCCTATCTGTAACATAGCTGGTATTATCTAAATAACACTACTGACAAAGGTAGCTCCTAATATCCTTGTGACCCGCCTGTACATATAACGTCCATCTGTCTCCTTGTACCTGGTCCTCGCATTTCAAACAGTTTGTCCCTATCATCTTGTTAATTCCTCTCAGCATCTTGTATATTGTGATTATGTCTTCTCTAGTCCTGCTTTCTTCGTGAGTTACCAGGTTCATAATGTACACACCTAAGCTCGGAGACAAGTTTCGTTGCAGACTTTTAGGCTGTAGTTGATAAAGATACAAACAGTAACTGGAAACTTTATATGAGAAAACATTTCACCTACAATCAGGATTTGTCAACTGAAAAATTCTACTGTGTAGGTGAAACGTCTTAAAATTTCAAATCACTGTTTTCGTGTGTTCAGCGTAAGTTTATTTAGGTACAGGTACACAAATACAGTTACGTAAATTATCATACATAGCTGCATATAATCCAAAAAAAATCAAGACAAAGTGACTTATTTCTACAGTCTGTATGTATTCCCATAACATTTACCATTACAGATCTTTCGATGTTTTTGTACTTGAGATGACTGTTCGACGGTGGTGGTGCTTATTCTTCCACGGAACTAACATTTGTGAACAGTGGCCTAACTTCCCGCATCTCTCCGATGATTGGCCACCTTAATGCTGTAGTGGTTTGTGGCAAGGAGCAGGGGGGTCTCTTGGTGGGGTGGCACTTCCCCGGGGTGCATACCTGACTAAGAGATCATCTCTTTTGGCATAAATAAAGGGGAAAATTTATTCTTTCGTCTGAGTGTACTGACGCTGAACGAATTATGGATATGGCTTGTGGAATTTAAAAAATATATTTAATAGCTTCTCTTTGTGATTATATTTGTAATGTTGTGGTGAATTGGTTATGACATTAGCAAGTTAATGATAATGTTAGAAACACTGCATATATTATGTAATGTCTGAGTACAGAGGCCTCCCTTATGTCCAGCCCCCGGGTACACATGGGAGCATGCTGGTGTGCATCCACCTGGCTAACCTGTAATCTTGGATAGAGATTGGGATAGGGGTTACGATAGGAAAACCTACTGCTGTGTAGTGACAATAGTCATGTGTCAATAGCAGTCTGGTGGTTCCTGCAGCGGCTGCTGCTTGATTAAAAGTTTCAGAGTACATATCACAAGTATACTGCTCTGTAACCAGGTACGCCAGTGTAGGAGGGCCCTCGGAGTCATCCTTGTCCGTTCTAACCAGTGTGTGTGTGTGAGGGGGAGGAGACTGCAGGCACAGGTAGGTTCTCCAGGGCGGGTCCTGGCCCGAATCTTCTCCATGCAGTGACCCGGCGAGCGAGAGTGAATAGTGCGTGAACGTGTGTACTCACCGATTAGTGTTTGTGGGGTTCCATAATTAGCTTCTGGTCTCTTCTCAAAATTATTTTGATTGGCGTCACTGACTTCCTTGACTCACCGTGTCGTACTCACCGGCTTCTCTTCGCTGGAGTGAGACCTGCTTTTTTGCCCTGTCTTCTAGAATACTTCCATGGGCATCACTGATCTCTGACCTCTTGGGCTTTATCATATCTACTCATGAAGCTGTGTATTGAGTTTGCCTCCACCACTGTCTCATCCAATCACACCACTTATCAAATTTTAAACCCATCACCTCTATACATCACTAGTGAGACCTCATTTGGATTATGCAGCTCAGTTTTGGTCTCCTTACTACAGGATGGATATAGATTCATTGGAGAACATACAAAGAAGAATGACTAAAATGATTTACAGTATAAAAAATCTCCCGTATGAAGATAGACTTAGAGCATTGAATCTCCACTCTCTGGAGAGACGTAGAATGAGGGGAGATATCATCGAGGTGTACAAGTGGATGATGGGCATAAACAAAGGAGATATTAATAAAATACTGAGGATATCGAACCAAGTAAGAACGAGAAATAATGGATTTAAATTGGATAAATTTAGATTTAGAAAGGACATAGGCAAGTACTGGTTTTCGAACAGAGTTGTAGATGCGTGGAACAATCTTCCGAGTACTGTGATAGAGGCTAGGACCTTGGGTGGCTTTAAAAAGAGATTGGACAAATATATGAGTGGGAGGGGCTGGGTTTGATTAGTGTCGTGAGTACAGGAGTAAATTCTTAGGTAGTGGTGGTTTTGATAAGGACCTGCCTTGTATAAGAACATAAGAACATAAGAAAGGAGGAACACTGCAGCAGGCCTGTTGGCCCATATTAGGCAGGTCCTTCACAATCCGTCCCACTAACAGAACACTTGCTCAATCCAATTTTCAATGCTACCCAAGAAATAAGCTTTGACAATTCAATTCACTCATTTGCGAGTCCCACTCAAATCCAACCCCTCTCACTCATGAATTTATCCAACCTAAATTTGAAACTACCCAAGGTCCTAGCTTCAATAACCCTACTAGGCAGACTGTTCCACTCATCAACTACCCTATTTCCAAACCAATACTTTCCTATATCCTTTCTAAATCTAAACTTATCTAACTTGAATCCATTATTGCGGGTTCTCTCTTGGAGAGATATCCTCAAGACCTTATTTATATCCCCTTTGTTAATACCCATTTTCCACTTGTATACCTCGATCATGTCTCCCCTCATTCTACGTCTTACAAGTGAATGTAATTTAAGGGTCTTTAATCTTTCTTCGTAAGGAAGATTTCTAATGCTATGTATTAATTTAGTCATTCTACGCTGAATGTTTTCTAACGAATTTATGTCCATTCTGTAATATGGAGACCAAAACTGAGCTGCGTAATCTAGGTGAGGCCTTACTAATGATGTATAAAGCTGTAATATAACCTCTGGACTTCTGTTGCTAACACTTCTTGATATAAATCCCAGTAATCTATTTGCCTTATTACGTACGCTTAGGCATTGCTGTCTTGGTTTAAGGTTGCTGCTTACCATCACCCCCAAGTCCTTCTCGCAATCTGTATGGCTAAGTTCTACGTTATTTAACTTATAAGTGCTTGGGTTATGGACACTCCCGAGCTTCAGAACCTTGCATTTATCTACATTGAACTGCATCTGCCACTTTTCTGACCAGGAATTGAGTTTGTCTAAATCCTCCTGAAGTTCCGTGACATCTACGTCTGAATCGATTATCCTACCTATCTTCGTGTCATCAGCGAATTTGCTCATATCACTAGTAATTCCCTCGTCAAGGTCATTTATATATATTATAAACAACAACGGTCCCAAAACCGATCCCTGTGGAACGCCACTTGTTACAGATCCCCACTCAGATTTAACCCCATTAATGCACACCCTCTGCTTCCTATTGGTGAGCCATGACTCGATCCATGAAAACACTTTTCCCTTAATGCCGTGAGCAGCCACTTTCTTTAACAGTCTCTGATGTGGTACTCTATCAAAAGCCTTACTAAAATCCAAATAAACAATATCGAATTCTTTATCATGATCAACTGCCTCAAAAGCCTTACTGAAAAAGTTAATAAATTAGTTAGGCAGGAACGGCCCCTGGTGAATCCATGTTGAGTATCATTAATCAAATTATGCCTATCGAGATGGCTTCTTATGTTATCAGCTATAATCGACTCTAATAATTTGCCTACAATTGATGTTAGACTTATTGGGCGGTAATTTGATGGTAACGACTTGTCCCCTGCTTTAAAAATAGGAATTACATTAGCCATCTTCCACGTATCAGACACTACACCTGTTTGAAGAGATAGGTTAAAAATGTTAGTTAAGGGTTCACAGAGTTCCATTTTGCATTCCTTAAGAACCCTTGAAAAAGCTCATCAGGGCCTGGCGATTTATTTTGCTTCAAACGGTCTATCTGTTTGATAACCATTTCGCTAGTGACTGTGATACTACATAATTTATCTTCTTCAGGCCCACTAAAATACCTAATTCTTGGGATATTATTAGTGTCTTCCTGAGTGAAAACCGAGAGAAAATAATTATTAAAAATAGAGCACATTTCATTCTCTTTGTCAGTAAGATACCCATAATTATTTTTAAGGGGACCTATCTTATCTCTAACTTTTGTTCTATACACCTGGAAAAAACTTTTTGGGTTAGTTTTCGAATCCCTAGCAACTTTAATTTCGTAGTCCCGTTTAGCTTTTCTTATCCCCTTTTTAACGTCCCTCTTAATGTCAATATACTGATTCATAAGATCACCCTCACCTCTTTTGATACGCCTATAAATTCCTTTCTTCTGCCCTAAAAGATATTTGAGCCTATTATTCATCCATTTTGGGTCATTTCTATTCGATCTAATTTCTTTATATGGGATAAATGTTCTTTGGGCAGCATGTATAGTAATAATATTGGTAGAATTACCGACAATATGTTAAGTAAAAGGACACAAATGCAACTAATGTGACATTTTATTGTGGCAACGTTTCGCTCTCCAGGAGCTTTCTCAAGCCGTTACAAGCGTTACATGGACACAGTGGGCTATTATATACTCTCAAAGTGAGGTGAAATACTAGTGGTGGTCGAGGTAGTAGTGATAAGTAGTAGTAGTAGTAATACAATAAGGTAGAACAATCAATATGCACATGAGTAAAAGGTGATAAAACAAATACTTGGGTAGTATAACAATAGGTAGACAAATATTTAATGCTGGAGGCTGAAATATAGAAGGCCTGTAGGAGTGTTCCACATCTACGATGTGCTTGTGTTGAATTAGCAGGAGAGACTATGTGATGGTATGGTTAACTGTTTTCAGGAGGATTCTTGCTAAGACTTCAGAGATGGTGAAGCTGCCTTTGTTTTGTTTAATTGTGTTAGAAACAGAGATAAGTGCTGATTCAAGGCATTTGCGTCTACGGAAATTAGTTTCTTTGATTACTAGTCGGGCGTCTTTGAATTTCATGAGATGATTGTTGGAATTTCGGTGTTGTACGCAGGCGTTGTTCAGGTTATCGTTTCTGCATGCATTAATGTGTTCATTGATGCGTGTTTCGAGGTTTCTTGCTGTTTCTCCTATTGTTATACTACCCAAGTATTTGTTTTATCACCTTTTACTCATGTGCATATTGATTGTTCTACCTTATTGTATTACTACTACTACTACTTATCACTACTACCTCGACCACCACTAGTATTTCACCTCACTTTGAGAGTATATAATAGCCCACTGTGTCCATGTAACGCTTGTAACGGCTTGAGAAAGCTCCTGGAGAGCGAAACGTTGCCACAATAAAATGTCACATTAGTTGCATTTGTGTCCTTTTACTTAGCATGTATAGTGTTCAGAAAACTGTCATATTGATAGCTCTCTTCATTACCCCAGTCCACAGATGATAAGTGTTCTCTAAGTCCATTGTAATCTGCTAAGCGAAAATCTGGGACCGTTACTGAGTTATTCCTACTATGAAACTTCCATTCAATGCCAAAGGTAATTGATTTGTGGTCGCTTGCACCGAGTTCCTCTGTAATTTCTAAATTATTAACAAGGGTTTCCTTGTTTGCCAGAACTAAGTCAAGCAGGTTATTTCCCCTTGTAGGTTCTGTCACAAACTGCTTCAAAAAACAATCTTGAACTACTTCTAAGAAGTCGTTAGATTCTAAATTCCCAGTCAAAAAATTCCAATCAATTTGACTAAAGTTGAAGTCACCCAGAATAACTACGTTATCGTGCATTGTGGCCTTAACAATTTCCTCCCATAGTAGTCTCCCTTGGTCCCTATCTAAGTTTGGGGGACGGTATATCACACCTAAAATCAATTTTTCATGCCCTCTGAAAATTCTATCCAGACAGACTCTGTATGTGTTATTTCAGACTTTATTCCCTTTTTATGCAACAGTTCAAGCGATCCCGGACATACAGTGCCACTCCACCCCCTTCCCGAAACTTCTGTCTACTTGGAACAATTTAAAACCCTGTATATGACATTCAGCAGGCATGTCCCTATTTTTCGTATTGAACCACGTCTCAGTTATGGCAAATACATCAATGTTACCTGCACTTGCAACTAATGTCAAATCGTCCATCTTATTCCTAGCACTACGACTATTTGTATAATACACTTTTAAAGACCCTCCTTTCTCTTTACCCTTCCTGCTCCATTCTGTTTTTCCACTATACCTATTACTGTCCTTGTTATTGTTAAGATTTTTATATCAAAGCCTAGATCCATATTTCGACATTCAGTATTTTCCATTTCTAAACCCATACCTCTAACTAATCCTAGTTTAAAGTCCTAACAACACCCTCAACTGAGATAGCAAGAAAATCCACACCTGCCCTGGATAAGTGAACCCCATCCCTGGCATACATGTCATTTCGGCCATAGAAGTGGTCCCAGTTGCAAATGAATGGTACTGCATTATCCTTACAGTGTTTGTCCAGCCAGCAATTGACACCAATTGCCCTGGACAGCCATTCATCTCCAACTCCTCTCCTTGGCAAAATACCACATATGACAGGGTTCCCACCTTCTTCCTAATTATGTCTATTGCTGACCTATACCTGCTAGTCAGGTCCTCACTCCTACGTCTGCCAACATCGTTGCCTCCAGCACTGAGACAGATAATAGGATTGCTCCCATTACCTCTCATGATGTCGTCCAGACGGCTAACAATATCCTCCATCCCAGCCCCAGGAAAGCAAACCCTCTGTCTCCTACTTCTATCTTTCAAGCAGAAGGCCCTATCCATATACCTAATTTGACTATCCCCAACAAGAACAATGTTCTTACCTTCCTTGGTGTCGTTCGTGATGTTCCCTGTAGTCGACTCACATTCATCGGGTAACACGGAGAATCGGTTCGATGTTTCCACAACAGGTTTCTGGTTCTTCGTTGATTCTACCTCTCCATCCATCCTCTTGATCTTTAACTTTGTCCCATGCATTCCAGCCACTGTCCAGGTTCCTTTCTTGGCTTGAGGATTCTCAACAGGAGGATTACTACGAATCCTCTTGTTTTCCTCAGTCAGTCGCTGTATCTCAAGCTTAGCTACCCTCAGTTCTTCCTTCAGCTGCTGGTAGAGTAGCTCAAGAGAGGACATCTTGTTCAGATTCACAGAGAGCACACAAGACACGTCTTCACTGAGTTAAGTCAGGTCCACCACTGAGTATGGGCCAGTAGGCCTTCTGCAGTGTTCCTCCATTCTTATGTTCTTATGTTATGTTCTCTCTCTCTCTCTCTTTCTCTTTCTCTCTCTCTCTCTCTCTCTCTCTCTCTCTCTCTCTCTCTCTCTCTCTCTCTCTCTCTCTCTCTCTCTCTCTCTCTCTCTCTCTCATAGTATGTGATCAGAGTATATTGTATTTGTGATTGTTGTCTCTGATTAGTTTTTTATTGTTCATAAAGATCAACTCTAGTGCATCTTCTCCTTTGTAATAATGTTGTTAGAATCTTCCGACATCTCACATCGTGTAGATGAATGGTTCAGAGAACCGACAAGTTATAAATTAGACACATATGCAACACTTGGGTATCTTTATTGAGGAGAATCGATGTGTTCAGTCCATCAATCTTGTAGAAAGTACAGCACATATCCGTAGAGGTGGCTTATATACTGTAGTCAGGTGAGGCGAAGCAGCAGGAGGCGGGGTCATAGTGTACCATCCACTAGTCGAAGTAGGTCTTCGTCCAAAGGTTGGACAAGTGTTGAAGAATTCGTTTGTATCAAGATCCCAAGATGTTGCTGTGTCAGACAGGATGTAGATGAATGATTCAGAGAACCGACAAGTTATAAATTAGACACATATGCAACACTTGGGTATTTTTATTGAGGGGGTTATGGTAAGCAGCAACCTTAAACCAAGAGAGCAATGCATAAGCGTACGTAATACGGCAAATAGATTACTGGGATTTATATCAAGAAGTATAAGCAACAGAAGTCCAGCGGTTATATTACAGCTTTATACATTAGTAAGGCCTCACCTAGATTACGCAGCTCAGTTCTGGTCTCCATATTACAGAATGGATATAAATTCGTTAGAAAACATTCAGCGTAGAATGACTAAATTAATACATAGCATTAGAAATCTTCCGTATGAAGATAGATTGAAGACCCTTAAATTGTAAGACGTAGAATGAGGGGAGACATGATCGAGATATACAAGTGGAAAATGGGTATTAACAAAGGGGATATAAATAAGGTCTTGAGGATATCTCTCCAAGAGAGAACCCGCAATAATGGATTCAAGTTAGATAAGTTTAGATTTAGAAAGGATATAGGAAAGTATTGGTTTGGAAATAGGGTAGTTGATGAGTGGAACAGTCTGCCTAGTAGGGTTATTGAAGCTAGGACCTTGGGTAGTTTCAAATTTAGTTTGGATAAATTCATGAGTGAGATAGGTTGGATTTGAGTGGGACTTGCACATGAGTAAATAGAATTCAAAGCTTATTTCTTGGGTAGCTCTGTTAGTGGGATGGATTGTGAAGGACCTGCCTAGTGTGGGCCAACAGGCCTGCTGCAGTGTTCCTCCTTTCTTATGTTCTTATGTAAAGCAAACCGGACACAGCATACAGCACGGGTGGAGAGAAGCTACATGGAAAAATAAACACATAAGCAGTATAATGTGATCCTTTATTGACGTTTCGCCCACGCAGTGGGCTTTATCGAGTCACAGACAGATCTACCTGGAAAATGAGTAACATGAATATATATAGGATATAGTCAGGAGGAGAATGCTGGGTCAGGTGGAGAAAGCTGCATGTGACAGTCTAAAAAGTAGTGTGATAGTTTAAAACCTTGTGTGACTTAAAGGACCTGCAGTGTTCCATTCTTGAGTTCTGTGTGGGATAGCGTTGAAGAAGTTTCTTGGCAATAGGTTCAGCTATGTTGTAGAAGCCGTTGTTCTGATTGAAGTTGTTGGATATACAGATAAGTGATGATTCCAGGATTCTTCGGTATTGAGTGTTGTCTTCTTTGGCGATGAGTTTTGCGTTTCTGTAGTTGATTAAATGGTTGTGTAAATTTCGGTGTTGAACACAGGCATTTCTTGAGTCGTCAGATCTGCCTGCGTACTGGTGTTCTGAAATGCGTGTTTGGAGGTCTCTGGATGTTTCGCCGACGTATAATTTGCTGCAGTCATTACAAGGGATTGTGTATACCCCTGCAGTGGATTGAAGCTTGTCCTGTCTGTTACTGGTAATGTCCTTGATGGTGGTGGATGTGGAGGTGGATACTGGAATGAGGTATTAGAAAAA
>WNWK01002917.1:0-188251 GCA_009830355.1 Cherax destructor
AAACTTCGTGTTAAGTAATAGCTCCTGGAACGGATTAATTACGATACTCGGGGGTCCACTGTACAGTGGTCCCTCGGTTTTCGGCGAAAATTTGTTCCAGAATGCTGCTCAAGTGCCATTACCGAACGAATTTACTTCCTTAAGAAATAATGTCACGTAGGTTAGTCTATTTCAGACCCCCAAAAATACACTTGCAACAGCACTTACGAAAATACACTTACATAAATGTTCGAGTTTGGAGATGCACGAAAACCGAGGGACCACTGTATATAAATATATTTGCACACTAAGTATCTGCCTAAAGGTACAGTCCTGCTTAACTTATTTTCTTTTCAGAATCTGCCAGTCATTGTCATCCCGAACATATAATAGACTAATTAATTGATGGCTCCTTCTGAAAACATTCCCTCTCACTTAGAGAGAGTTATTGAGTGCAAGCAGGGTGCTGTCAGAGCTGTCAGATTTAATGGTAAGCTCACTGTTAGTGTTAGAAGCTGAATAATAACCTTGCAAAATTGGGTTTATGCAAAATCTAAGGAATGTGAAAGCCTTTGTTAATATTTTGCTGTTTAAAACATCTTAGAGGTGAAGTTATTATATTTATTATAGTTTCATATCAACAACATAAAGCCTATGTTTATCATGCATTTTTTCCATTAACACCATAAAATTTTACTTTTTATATTGGTAAAGAGTAACATCTTTGAAGCTTTTTGGCTGTATTCTTTTGCTATAATTGCATAGTACTTTTGACTTGTCTTCTTATTAAGAATGGAGGCAATTTGTTATAACAGTTTCATTATTTTGTTGCCTAAGTTAATCTAGAGAACATTAGCTATAGAGAAAAATGGCCTTATTCATTATAAAAAAAATCACATTTAATAAGGCCATAACATAATTATTGTTTGTCATAAATTTCAGTGGATGGTGCATACTGTTTGACATGTGGATCAGACAAATCAGTAAAACTATGGAACCCCCACAAAGGCATACTTCTTCACACTTATTCAGGACACGGCTATGAAGTTTTGGATGCTCGAGGATCAAGTGATAATTCGTATGTGTGAAGGAAGAATGTATACTGTACCCTTCTAATTCATTACATTAATATTTTATTGTGTTTTTATTTGTAACTACAGTGGTACCTCGGGTTATGAACTTAATTTGTTCCAGAAGGCTGTTCGAGTGCTAATACCGAACGAATTTGTTCCCATAAGGAATAATGTAAATTAGATTAATTCGTTTCAGACCCCCAAAAACACACTTACAAAAGCACTTACAAAAATACACTTACATAATTGTTCGAGTTGGGAGCTGTTCGTATGCTGAGGTACCACTGCATATGGTAAAACAATCTTCTTTCTATTTTTAATCAGGTAAGGGAAGGTGGGGAGGGTTTGAACACTTTCTTCCAGGGATATATGCTTAAAATTGGAGTCTGCATCAGTCTTATTTATATTATGCCATCCTATATTATGCATCTTGTATTAAGCATTTTACATATATACGTATTTTTAGGATACAGTGGATCCCCGGATTTCGTACTGCTCCCAACTCGAACAATTATGTAAGTGTATTTTTGTAAGTGCTTTTATAAGTGTATTTTTGGGGGTATGAAACAAACTACGTAATCTAATTTACATTCGTTCTTATGGGAACAAATTCGTTTGGTAACGGCACTCGAATAGCCTTCTGGAAAGAATTATTGAAGAAATCCGGGGGTCCACTGTATCTATCTTTTTATGAAAAAGTTTAAAGAGTTGAATTTTTCCAATGACATTTGGTCATTTATTTTGAGCATTTTTTCTCAAATACTCTATTTACATACTATGGGCATATTCTTCTTTCTTCTTTCAACACGTCGGCCGTTTCCCACCGAGGCAGGGTGGCCCAAAAGGAAAAACGAAAGTTTCTCCTTTCACATTTAGTAATACGTATATACAGGAGAAGGGGTTACCACCCCCTCGCTCCCGGCATTTTAGTCGCCTCTTACGACACGCATGGCTTACTGAGGAAGAATTCTGTTCCACTTCCCCATGGAGATAAGAGGAAATAAGAACAAGAACTAGTAAGAAAATAGAAGAAATCCCAGAGGGGTGTGTATATATATGCTTGTACATGAATGTGTAGTGTGACCTAAGTGTAAGTAGAAGTAGCAAGATGTACCTGAAATCTTGCATGTTTATGAGACAGAAAAAAGACACCAGCAATCCTACCATCATGTAAAACAATTACAGGCTTTCGTTTTGCACTCACTTGGCAGGACGGTAGTACCTCCCTGGGCGGTTGCTATCTACCAACCTACTACCTAAATCTATGGGCATATTTTTTTTTTTTTCAACAAGTCGGTCGTCTCCCACCGAGGCAGGGTGACCCAAAAAGAAAGAAAATCCCCAAAAAGAAAATACTTTCATCATCATTCAAAACTATCACCACACACATACATAATCACTGTCTTTGCAGAGGAGCTCAGATACGACAGCTGAGAATTGTCCCCCCAGCTGTCACTATCCCAGACCTCTCCTTTAAAGTGCAGGCATTGTACTTCCCATTTCAGGACTCAAGTCCAACTAAATCAATTAACTGGTTTCCTGAATCCCTTCACACAATGTTACCCTGCTCACACTCCAACAGATCGTCATGTCCCAAAACCATTCGTCTCCATTCACTCCTATCTAACACGCTCACACGTGCTTGCTGGAAGTCCAAGCCCTCGCCCACAATACCTCCTTTACCCCTTCCCTCCAACCTTTTCTAGGACGACCCCTACCCCGCCTTCCTTCCCTACAGATTTATACGCTCTCCAAGTCATTCTACTTTGATCCATTCTCTCTAAATGACCAAACCACCTCAACAACCCCTCTTCAGCCCTCTGACAAATACTTTTAGAAACTCCACACCTTCTCCTAATTTCCACATTCCGAATTTTCTGCATAATATTTACACCACACATTGCCCTTAGACAGGACATCTCCACTGCCTCCAGCCTCCTCCTCACTGCAGCATTTGCAACCCATGCTTCACACCCATATAAGAGTGTTGGTACGACTATACTTTCGTACATTCCTTCTTTGCTTCCATGGATAACGTTTTTGTCTCCACAGATACCTCAATGCACCACTCACCTTTTTTCCTTCATCAATTCTATGGTTAACCTCATCCTTCATAAACCCATCCGCTGACACGTCAACTCCCAAATATCTGAAAACATTTACTACTCCATGGGGAAGTGGAACAGAATTCTTCCTCCGTAAGCCATGCGTGTCGTAAAAGGCGACTAAAATGCCGGGAGCAAGGGGCTAGTAACCCCTTCTCCTGTATATATTACTAAATGTAAAAGGAGAAACTTTCGTTTTTCCTTTTGGGCCACCCCGCTTCAGTGGGAAATGGCCGACGTGTTGAAAATAGAAAAAAAAAATTTACTTCTTCCATAATCCCTCTCTCCAATGTGATATCCAATTTTTCTTTATTTAAATCGTTTGATACCCGCATCACCTTACTCTTATCTATGTTCACTTTTAACTTTCTACCTTTACACACTCTCCCAAACTCGTCCACTAACCTTTGCAACATTTCTTTAGAATCTCCCATAAGCACAGTATCATCAGCAAAAAGTAACTGTGTCAACTCCCATTTTGAATTTAATTCTCCAAAATTTAATCCCACCCCTCTACCCAACACCCTAGCATTTACTTCTTTTACAACCCCATCTATAAATATATTAAACAACCATGGTGACATTACACATCCCTGTCTAAGACCTACTTTTACTGGGAAGTAATCTCCCTCTCTCCTACACACCCTAACCTGAGCCTCACTATCCTCATAAAAACTCTTTACAGCCTTCAGTAACTTACTACCTATTCCATACACTTGCAACATTTGCCACATTGCTCCCCTATCCACTCTATCATATGCCTTTTCTAAATCCATAAATGCAATAAAAACTTCTCTACCTTTATCTAAATACTGTTCACATACAGTGGACCCTCGGTTAACGAATACCCCGGAAATCGTGTAATTATGTAAGTATAATTTTGTAAGTTCTTGTGGAAGTGTAGTTTTGGGGGTCTGAAATAGACTAACCTACATGACATTATTTCTTAAGGACGTAAATTCGTTCGGTAATGGCACTTGAGCAGGCTTCTGCAATGAATTTTTTTTGTTAACCGAGGGTCCACTGTATATGCTTCACTGTAAACACTTGATCTACACATCCCCTACCCACTCTAAAGCCTCCTTGCTCATCTGCAATCCTACTCTCTGTCTTACCTCTAATTCTTTCAATAATAACCCTGCCATACACTTTACTTGGGATACTCAGTAAACTTATTCCCCTATAATTTTTACACTCTCTTTTATCCCCTTCCCTTTATATAAAGGAACTATACATGCTCTCTGCCAATCTAGGTACCTTCCCTCTTTCATACATTTATTAAACAAAAATACCAACCACTCCAGCACTATATCCCCCTGCTTTTAACATTTCTATCATGATTCCTCAATTCCAGCTGCTTTACCCCTTTCATTCTACGTAATGCCTCACGCACCTCCCCCACACTCACATCCTGCTCTTCTTCACTCCTAAACGATGTTGTACCTCCTGGCCAGTACATGAAATCCGCCTCCCTTTTTCATCGACATTTAAAAGTTCCTCAAAATATTCCGCCATCTACCCAATACCTCCAGCTCCCCATCTACTAACTCCCTATTCTGTTTTTAACTGACAAATCCATTCGTTTCCTAGGCTTTCTTACCTTGTTTATCTTTTTTTTTTTTTTTTTTTATTAACACATCGGCCGATTCCCACCAAGGCAGGGTGGCCCGAAAAGAAAAACTTTCATCATCATTCACTCCATCACTGTCTTGCCAGAAGGGTGCTTTACATTACAGTTATAAAACTGCAACATTTACACCCCTCCTTCAGAGTGCCGGCACTGTACTTCCCATCTCCAGAACTCAAGTCCGGCCTGCCGGTTTCCTGAATCCTTCATAAATGTTACTTTGCTCACACTCCAACAGCACGTCAAGTATTAAAACCATATGCCTCCATTCACTCCTATCAAATACGCTCACACATGCTTGCTGGAAATCAACCCCTCGCACACAAAACTTCCTTTCCCCCCTCCAACCTTTCCTAGGCCGACCCCTACCCGCCTTCCCTCCACTACAGATTTATACACTCTCGAAGTCACTCTGTCTCGTTCCATTCTCTCTACATGTCCAAACCACCTCAACAACCCCTCCTCAGCTCTCTGGACAATCGTTTTGGTAATCCCGCACCTCCTCCTAATTTCAAACTCCAATTCTCTGCATTATATTCACACCACACATTGACCTCAGACATGACATCTCCACTGCCTCCAGCCTTCTCCTCGTTGCAGCATTCATCACCCATGCTTCACACCCATATAAGAGCGTTGGTATAACTATACTCTCATACATTCCCTCTTTACTTCCATGGACAAGGTTCTTTGTCTCCACAGACTCCAGTGCTCCACTCACCCTTTTCCCCTCATCAATTCTATGATTCACCTCATCCTTCATAGACCCATCCGCCGACATGTCCACTCCCAAATATCTGAATACATTCACCTCCTCCATACTCTCTCCCTCCAATCTGATATCAATCTTTCGTCACCTATTCTTTTTGTTATCCTCATCACCTTACTCTTTCCTATATTCACTTTCAATTTTCTTCTTTTACACACCCTACCAAATTCATCCACCAACCTCTGCAGCTTCTCTTCAGAATCTCCCAAAAGCACAGTGTCATCAGCAAAAAGCAACTGTGACAACTCCCACTTTGTATTTGCTTCTTTATCTTTTAGCCCAACACCTCTTGCCAAGACCCTCGCATTCACTTCTCTTACAACCCCATCTATAAATATATTGAACAACCACGGTGACATCACATCCTTGTCTAAGGCCCACTTTTACTGGGAAATAGTCCCCTTCCCTCCTACACACTCTAACCTGAGCCTCACTATCCTCATAAAAACTCTTCACTGCTTTCAGTAACCTTCCTCCTATTCCATACACCTGCAACATCTGCCACATTGCCCCCTATCTACCCTATCATACGCCTTTTCCAAATCCATAAATGCCACAAAAACATCTTTACCCTTATCCAAATACTGTTCACCTATATGTTTCACTGTAAACACTTGGTCTACACACCCTACCTTTCCTAAAGCCCCTTGTTCATCTGCTATCCTGCTTTCTGTTTTACTCTTAATTCTTTCAATAATAACTCTACTATACACTTTACCAGGTACACTCAACAGACTTATTCCCCTGTAATTTTGCACTCTCTTTGTCCCCTTTGCCTTTATAAAAGGAACAATCACGCTCTCTGCCAATCTAGGTACCTTACCCTCTTCTATACATTTATTAAATAATAGCACCAACCACTCCAAAATTATATCCCCACCTGCTTTTAACATTTCTATCTTTATCCCATCAATCCCAGCTGCCTTACCCCCTTTCATTCTTCCCACTGCCTCACGAACTTCCCTACACCCACAACTGGCTCTTCCACACTCCTACAAGATGTTATTCCTCCTTGCCCTACACACGAAATCACAGCTTCCCTGTCTTCATCAACATTTAACAAATCCTCAAAATATTCTCTCCATCTTCCCGATACCTCTAACTCTCCATTTAATAACTCTCCTCTCCTATTTTTAACTGTCAAATCCATTTGTTCTCTAGGCTTCCTCAACTTATTAATCTCATTCCAAAACTTTTTCTTATTTTCAACAAAATTTGCTGATAACATCTCACCCACTCTCTCATCTGTCTCTTTTACATTGCTTCACCATCTTTTAACCTCTCTTTTTCTCTCCATATACTCTTCCCTCCTTGCATCACTTCTACTTTGTAAAACCTCTCATATGCTAACTTTTTTCCCTTACTACTCTCTTTACATCATCATTCCACCAATCGCTCCTCTTCCTCCCGCACCCACTGCCTGTAACCACAAACTTCTGCTGAACACTCTAACACTACATTTTTAAATCTTTCTTCTTTCTTTCAACACGTCAGCCGTTTCCCACCGAGGCAGGGTGGCCCATTTTTAAATCTACCCTATACATTTTCGACCCCATTGCCTACACTCCACTAGCCCATCTATCCTCCAATAGTTGTTTATATCTTACCCTAACTGCCTCCTCTTTTAGTTTATAAACCTTCACCTCTCTTTTACTTACTGATTCTATTTTCCTTGTATCCCATCTACCTTTTACTCCCACTGTAGCTATAACTAAAAGTGATCTGATATATCTGTAGCCCTCTATAAACATGTACATCCTGAAGTCTACTCAACAGTCTTTTATCTATCAATACATAGTCCAACAAACTACTGTCATTACGCCCTACATCATATCTTGTATACTTATTTATCCTCTTTTTCTTAAAATATGTATTACCTATAACTAAACCCTTTCTATACAAAGTTCAATCAAAGGGCTCCCATTATCATTTACACCTGGCACCCCAAACTTACCTACTACACCCTCTCTGCATGTTTCTCCCACTTTAGCATTTAGGTCCCCTACCACAATTACTCTCTCATTTGGTTCAAAAGTTCCTATACATTCGCTTAACATCTCCCAAAATTCTCTCTCTCCTCTACCTCTCTCTTCTCCAGGTGCATACACGCTTATTATGACCCACTTTTCGCATCCGACCCTTATTTTAATCCACATAATCCTTGAATTTACACATTTATATTCCTCTTTTCCTTCCATAACTGATCCTTCAACATTATTGCTACCCTTCCTTAGCTCTAACTCTCTCAGATACTCCTGACTTAATCCCATTTATTTCTCCCCACTGAAACTCGCCTACCCCCTTCAGCTTTGTTTCGCTTAGGGCCAGGACATCCAACTTCTTTTCATTCATAACATCGGCAATCATCTCTTTCTTATCATCCGCACTACATCCACGCACATTCAGACAACCCAATTTTATAAAGTTTTTTTTCTTCTCGTTTTTAGTAGATTTGTACAGGAGAAAGGGGGTTACTAGCCCATTGCTCCCGGCATCTTAGTCGCCTCATACGACACGCATGGCTTACGGAGGAAAGATTCTTTCCACTTCCCCATGGACAATAGAAAATAAAAGGAACAAGAGCTATTAAGAAAAAGAAGAAAAACCTGATGTGTGTATGTATTTTGTTTTCAGCAAATTTCTTGACAGAGCCTCTCCCATTCTTTCATCCGCTCTTCTTTTGCACTCTCTCACCACTCTCTTCACCTTTCTTTTACTCTCCATATACTCTGCTCTTCTATTAACACTTCTGTTTTGTAAAAACCTCTCATAACTACCTTTTCTCTTTTATCACACCCTTTACTTCTTCATTCCACCACTCACTCCTCTTTCCTCCTGCACCCACCTCCTATAGCCACAAACTTCTGCCCCACATTCTAATACTGCATTTTTAAAACTATCCCAACTCTCTTCAACCTCCCCACTACTCCTACTTGCACTAGCCCACCTTTCTGCCAATAGTTGCATATATAGTGGGCATATATCATAGCTAATTTGTCTGTGAAATTTAGCTCTCTGTGATAGAATGTTTTTGAAGTAAAAAGTTTTTGAATGGAAGGAAGTGGAAATAAATGGTATAAAATACCGACACAATGGAAAAATAAACACATAAGCAGTATAATGTGATCCTTTATCGACAACGTTTCGCCCACGCAGCTTCAGTCACAAAGATCTGTCTGTGACTCGATAAGCCCCTGCGTGGAACGTTCGATAGTCACATTATACTGCTTATGTGTTTATTTTTCCAATGGAAGGAAGTGTTGAAAAATTTGAAGTTGTTAAATGATGATCTAAGCATTATTAGCCATAATTAGACTAAAATAAAGTTTATCTCTAAAAGTGGATAGAATCATAGCTGAAATGTAATGGTGGGTGTGAACATAGTTGTCGGCTGGCTACATGAGGTATGTCAAGAGCTTAACGTAAGTTAAAACAGTAATCAAAATAATCTTTTAATGTTTCAGGCTCATTGGCTCTTGTGGTTTAGACAAATCTGTAATGATGTGGAATGTCAGTACTGGAGAAGCACTGAGAAAGTTCCGAGGCCATGCTGCTAGAGTTAATTGTGTGGCATTTAATGAAGAGTCTACTATAATATTGTCAGGTTCTGTTGATACTACTGTCAGAATATGGGATCTTCGCAGCCGCAAAAATGAACCCATTCAGGTTAGTGAAAACTTTTTCTTTATTAGGATTTTTCACTAATTTTTGATACATAATTGTGAACTAATGATAATTATTATATAAAATGAAATATAGAACTGAACCTTATTGTTTCAATTCCAAAACAAGTTGAATGAAGGGGAATTTAATTTTGATTCAAGCCTAAGTCTGCAGAAATTTCTAGAAAATGCTCTGACTCTAAAGACTGATTTGAAACACAATCAGTCTTTAAAATCAAATTGCTCTCAGAAGCCAGGTCACTCTTGAAGGTCAGGTTCTGCAACACTGGTGATGCGTCACTCATCTCTGCTTAGTCCGGCTGAAGTGGTCATGTGACAGGTGCAGTGATACTGGGTCTATGTCTATGTTATAAATACAGTTGACCCTTGAGCAATGTGGGGGTTAGGGGCACCGAACCCCCTGTGCAGTCGAAAATCTGCGTATAACTTTAGACTTCCCAAAAACTTAACTACTAATAGCCTATTGTTGACCGGAAGCCTTACCGATAACATAAACAGTTGATTAACACATTTTGTATGTTATATGTATTATATAATATATTCTTACAATAAAGTAAGCTAGAGAAAAGAAAATCATAAGGAAGAGTAAATACATTTACAGTATTGTACTGTATTTATTGATACCATAAGTTTACATTGTCTGTCTGTCAGTACTTCCATCAAAATTGTCTTATGATACCTATTACTAACACTAGATACCAAAAATGAAAAGATAATGTGTAAAAGAAATTCATGTTTATTTATGATTTATGACTAGTTTGACCTCCAAATTATGGGTAAGGTGTTTTTATCTACACCTTTCAAAGCACGAGGATTCTTAGAGCGGTAAATAACCATGGGCTTACACTTGAAATCACCTGATGCATTACTGCAAAGGAGCAACCCAGTGCAGCCCTGCAGAGACAGTGGTCTCACCCACAGCCAGGCGGCGGCCTGAGCTAAAGAAATATCCCGCGGGCGACGCTCCAAATTTTTTCCCCTCCTGCAAACCGAACTGTGTTAAGTTAATTTTACTAAGTGTTGTATAAAATTATGCCACAATTTTTCAATAGTGTAATAACCAAAACGTGCCAAATAAATCCGTGTAATATAAGGGTCTACTGTATGTGGAGAGGGTTGATGTGGGCCTACTGGGCTGAGGTGGATGGCTGTGGTTCTTATATTGATGTGGTTGCAGAGTTTTCAGCAGTTGGTGGCACTGTTGGAGTGATTATGTATTTTGTAATGCATAGCTGGTCTGTTTTACCTGCAGTATTCTAGAGAGCTGATGTTAAGGCATCATCAGCTGCTCTAGACTCTGCTTGAGATCATTGCTTCTAGACATGTCAGGTTTTTTTTTTTTCAGTGAAATGTTTTCTAAGTTAATACAGTCAAAAAATATTAATAATAACAGGTGCAACTCTTCAGGTTTTAGATGAAGCAAAGGATGCAATAATGACAGTTGCAGTTTCCGCCCATGAGATACTCACTGCATCCCTAGATTGTTACACCAGAATATACGACTTGCGTAATGGACAGCTGGTGTCAAACTGTATTGGAGGTAGGTTGTTTGTATTTTTTATATTAAACATTAGTAATACCTTAAATGAAGCATCATTTTCAGAGTGTTTAAAACACAGAAAGATATTGATGCATAATGATAAATTTATGAAATATTTTTTGTTTTTGTCATAGCTTATATGTATTAATTTTCCAATTAAATTTTTCATCTTTCATAAAGGCAGTTTTCATTTACCTAGATATTAAGAGTGCTGAAGAGGATTCTAGGTGTAAAGTTAATGTTATGATAATTTAATTACTGGTAGGCAAAATTATATTTGTTTTAGGAGATGTAAATGTATTAGTGCGAGAGATTGTTGTTGAAGGTACAGTAAGGAAGATTGAGGTGGTCCATTTTAAGTGTTGTTTTTTATATTGTCAAGAAGGTTCATTGTTTTTATCATCTCTAAACACTTTTGTGTGTAATTTATGTTACTGTACATATATATAATCTATAGTATTCATATATACTATACTTGTAAGTAGGATATAACTATACTGTGTACAGTATTTGTTTGTATTCAGATTAAACATTTATTTATTCTTTAAATTAAAAGCACTTTACATGTGTATTAACTTTCACTTCTTAATACTACTTTATATCAAAGTACAGTAGGGCCCCGCTTTACGGCGTTTTGCCATACAGCATTCTGCTAATATGTACAGACATTTCAAATTATGACCAAAACTCGCTATACGGGCTCCCCCCACCTGACTTTCTGATACGGTCATTATTACAATATTGCAATATTAATTACGAGAGCTATGGCAAACCCGATTACTTGGCCTGTAATTCTAAGGGAACCAGCTCTCATAACCAATAATGCAATACCGTAATAAAATAATAAAGGGTTTTTGTCCGGGGTATAATAATACATAGACACATTTGCTTATAAATATATATATTTCTTTTTACTAGTAAAAACTGTATATATAAAATAGTACAATCTGTACAACATATAAAATAAAAGCATGATCTTTGTACAATAAAATTAAGCGTAATATTTGTACTGTCAGTTAAACAATGTGCATTGTTAAGTTTGCACGACTAGACTTTAAATGCCACACGACATATGAGACCAAGACACTCAGTGTCACACCAGACACCACAACATATCAGTGTCACACCAGACACAACAACATATCAGTGTCACACCAGACACAACAACATATCAGTGTCACACCAGACACAACAACATCTCAGTGTCACACCAGACACAACAACATATCAGTGTCACACCAGACACCACAACTCAGTGACAACTCACGTTGTCATGACCCCACCAACAACGTGTCATATGACACTACCTTTCCTGTCGTCATGACACACTAACGTCTCTGTGTCCGCAGACACCCTTGTCTCTGTGTTATGACACTTTCTCACAGTGTCACACGACACTTCTCTGTCACAGGACGCCCTCCGTGTCACCTGACACACCTTCTCTACCGTGTCACACAAGACACCCTTTCTTCTTTGTCATAACACTCTTTCTTCTCAAACACTTTTCTCTGTGTCATAACGCCATCGCTGTAATTTCCTTTTGAACAGGGTCACAAGACTCAATGACAGTCACATGAGCCATAATGTAATGTCGTGCGTCCATCAAAGCTGGGAAGGAGACTGAGTTAAGTATGGCAAGCTGGATACAATCACTGATGCCATCCACAGCTCAAACCATACTGCAGTAGTGGACCAAGTTGGAATACCACGTTCCTCCCAAGTCGTGGATCATACTGCCTTTATGTCAGGTTCCACCCCCTGACATAAACTATGGTGACGTCACACCGGGCGCTGCAGCCCAGTAATACTGGACGTGCAGTGCCCAAATGGTCCGTCAACCATTCAACCCAATTATGTTGTTCAGGGGTTCGCAACAGTCATAGTGCCCCACCCAGTTTGTTTACATTCTCCGTAAGCTCCGTGAGCACCATGTCTCTCCATTATGTCTGGAAACTTTAAAAAAATTTCAAGTGTTTTAAAGTTATTTCATGTTTTATATATTTTTTTTAAACACTTCGGCCACTTCCCACCGAGGCAGGCTGACCCAAAAAGGAAGAAAAACCCGAAAAGAAAGAAAAAACTTTCATCATAATTCAACACTTTCACCATCACTCATACATAATCACTGTCTTTGCAGAGGCATTCAGATATGACAGTTTAGACGTCCCTCCAAACTGCCAATATCCTAAACCCCTCCTTTAAAGTTCAGGCATAGTACTTCCCATTTCCAGGACTCAAGTCTGGCTGACTGGTTTTCCTGAATCCCTTCACAAAATATTACCCTGCTCACATTTCAACAGCTCGTCAAGTCCGAAAAACCATTCATCTCCATTCACTACTATCTAAAATGCTCACGCACGCTTGCTGGAAGTCCAAGCCCCTTGCCCACAAAACCTCCTTTACCCCCTCCCTCCAACCATTTTGGGGATGACCCCTACCCCACCTTCCTTCCCCAATAGATTTATATGCTCTCCAAAACCAGACGAGTTCGTCTGCTTTTTTACATAACTCCATGACTCTCTCCTCTCTCATTTACTCGTTCTCTCTCTCTCTAGTTTATCCGTTTTACCTCATTTACTCGCCTCTCACTTTACTTTAAGACTAAAAATATTTTAAGGAAAGTAATGGGTGTACTATACATGCATTTTATCACTCTAGGGCACTTTAAATGTCGTAGTATATTACGTGTGAGTAGGGTGGGCTGGTCTGGCTGGGTACCATACCTCCTACACCTGACTTCCTACAAATAAATACTACTCACCTCTCACCCTACATTAAGACTACAAATATTTTAAGGTAAGTAATGAGTGTACTGCGTGTGTGTTTTACTTTTTATTGTTTTTTAATGCCTAGTTCTATTTCTAACTTAACCCTTTCAGGGTCGGTCCCATATATGTTCGGCTTGATAGCCAGTGTCGGTCCCGTATTTATACGCCAAAATTCTAGCGCCTTCAAATCTGGTGGAAGAAAGCCTGGTAGGCCTACATATGAAAGAATGGGTCTGTGTGCACAGTATAAAAAAATCCTGCAGCATGCAGTGCATAATGAGGAAAAAAAAAAACCTGACCATGTTTTTGGTTTAAAACAGCGACTTTGCAGTGTATTTTCGTATAGTATTTATGGTTGTATTATCGTTTTCTTGGTCTCATTTGATAGAATGGAAGATATATTACAAAATTAGAGATGATTTTGATTGGTTTCACAATGAAAAGTACAGTGGTACCCCGAGTTTCGGCCATAATTCATTCCAGAAGGCTGTTCAAGTGCCATTACCGAACGAATTTATTCCCATAAGGAATAATGTAAATTAGATTAGTCCTTTTCAGACCCCCAAAAATACACTTACAAAAGCACTTACTATAATACACTTACATAATTGGTCGAGTTGCGAGCTGTACGAAACTCGGGGTACCACTGAACCTTGAAATTGAGCTCAAACTAGCGGAAATGTTTGATTTTTGCTGATGTTCAAGAGTAACCAAATAACCCAAGTACACTGATGTTATTTATAACATTTTTACAATAATGCAGTAATCTGCATAACAGTAAATCTTCTATTTATTGTGAGAATAAAAATTCAAAATGGAAAGCAAGAGTAATATAAGAGGGGCCTGGAGACATGACTAATGAACAGATTTTTTTTTATTTTAGTGCCAGGAATGTCCATCCTGTTTATTCTGGACCCTATTTTGAAATTGGCATCTTTTGACCACTTCATTGGGCGGTTTCTTGTACTCAATCGATAGAACAAATGGAGGTCTAGCAAAATACATAGCTAGGATTTTAGTCTACTGGAACAATGGAATTGGCCAAAAATAGGGCTCAAAGTGGGCAAAATCGCCGATGTGTAAATATCACCGATATTGCTAACTTCGCGAGAGCGTAATTTTGTATGTTTTCCATCAAATTTCGTACTTTTGGTGTCATTACCATTGGGAAAAGATTATCATTTCACAAGAAAAATATTTTTTTTTCTTTTAAATTTTTAGACCCTGAGAGTGAGTTAAGGATCGGGGGTCACGACCCTCAAAGGGTTACTATATGTTAGTGTAAACTTGTTATCTGGCATTTCTTTCTTTCTTTCAACACGTCGGCCGTTTCCCACCGAAGCAGGGTGGCCCAAAAGAAAAAACGAAAGTTTCTCCTTTTACATTTAGTAATATATACAGGAGAAGGGGTTACTAGCTATCTGGCATTTATATGCATTTATAAGTGGAAAAAATGGTGTTCTGCTTTCCAACGATGTCTGCTTTCCACCGGTAGCCTGGAACCTAACCTGCTGTATAAGTGGGGCCCTACTGTGTATGATTTCTATAGAAATTATCTGATTTTTCTCTTTCTATATGCCAGAAAGTGTGACATGTGCATCATTTAGTGGTGATGGTCAGTGTGTTCTCACATCTACTATGGGTTCCTCGATACATCTTATGGATCGAGAAACTGGGGAACTCCTCTCTCAGTATACTGGCCATGCATGTAAAGAATACAAGGTATAGTATCTTCATAGTTTCAGTAAACCCAAATTTTATGAAATAATAGGGAAGGGCAAATGGCTGGTAATGGTGATTGTGGAGAATAGAGATGAGATTGTTTTGCTGTGATCATAACAATGGTGGACAGTTCTGTAACCAAGAGACTTTGTCTGTTGTTCCCTCACTCCATTAAAAAAGCAAGCATTTACTGAACAGGAAAATTAATTATAGAAGTCCATGTTAATAAAGACAAAGTCATTATACCATGTCATGTGACTTGTTCACCTTCTTTAGCCTCACTGCAGCTAAGGACATCATGTGGCGTGGTGTAGTAATACTTTTTCTTTAACTATTTTCTTATCAGTATATAATCCTGTACACAATTTACAGATATACTGCAATAAAAATTTAAACTAAAGTAGGTAAGAGTACAGTTTAACCAGTGGATTTTGCCTATTATTTTAACCCTTTGACTGTTTCGGTCGTATATATACGTCTTACGAGCCACTGTTTCGGACATATCTATATGCTTAAATTCTAGCGGCCTCAAATCAAGCAGGAGAAAGCTGGTAGGCCTACGTGTGAGAGAATGGGTCTGTGTGGTCAGTGTGCACAGTATAAAAAAAATCGGGCAGCCAGTGGTGCATTGTGGGAATGCCATTTTAGTAGTCCTTGTTCAGCATGCCTAGCAGTAAGAATTATCTGACTCCTTGGCGCATCTGGGACTGTTCTCTTCCTCAATGATAGCTCTAACACAGATGGAAGTGTCTCTGAAGATAAATTTCATGGTTTTGAGGAGTTTGTGACCGAAAGAAATGCCCAGGATACCAGAAGGAAGGAAGGAAGGAAAGAAGAAAGAAAGTAAGGAAGGAAGAGATGAGATGAAGGAAGGAAGGAAAGAAGAGATGAAAGGAAGGAAGGAAAGAAGATATGAGTGGAAGGAAGGAAAGAAGAAGGAAGGAGGAAAGGAAGGAATTAAGAAAGAAAGAAAGAAGGAAGAGAGAAAGGAAGGAAGGAAGAGATAAGAGTAAGGAACAAAAGAAGTAAGAAAGGAAGGCAGGAAGGAAGAGATGAGAGGAAGGAAGGAAGGAAATATGCAAGAAAGGAAGGCATAAAGAAAGGAAGGAATGAAGGAAGAATGGAAGCAAGGAAGGTAGGTATGAAGGAAAGGAAGGAGGTTGTGGGGAAGAAGACATGGGTCCCCTTTTGTGTTGACAGGTTGACAGGCAGTGTGGGGGTGGTGAGTAATTGTATAATATGTCATTTTGACAGCTGCCTTACCATGACTCAGCAAATTTAGATGTCCACATAAATACACACATACACACACACACATAGCTTGGAGCTTTGAAGTGCTAATTGCAGTTGATGGAAAGTGTCCAGTCATTATATATGTGTATATATATTATAGAACAATAGTAATAAACAATTTTTTTTATTGTTGGTTGGTGTAAACAAGTTTTGTAAACAATATAATGATACTAATGTTTGTGCAATTATTGTGTTGCATACAACGAGTGTATATATATACATTGCACCTTACCTTGGTCTCACAGGCCACATAAGTTACGTAAAAAAAATAAAATAGTGAAAAAAACAAGAAACCTACGAAAGGAAGTAAACCAAAGTTTACCGGGTGAGCGGCATTCGCCGCTGTTGCCATACGCGGCTCATTTTTTGCCAAATTTACCGCTCTATATCTCAGTAAGTACTGATCCCAAAATTTTTTGGGGGGATTTAAACAATCAGAAAAATAATCTTAACATTTTGATAAGAATTTTTTTTTTTTGAATATTTTGCGACAACAGAATGGCACTCAAGATTGAGGGTTGAGACAGTCAAAGGGTTAAAAGTCTGCTATATCGAGGTCAATTATATCAAGGGTTTACTGTAAGTCATTGCTTGAACGTTTTCCTTCCTCCTCGATTTTTGTTTATGACTTCAGAACACCTCATCTGATTGGCTTCAAATTTTCAGTGTTGATGTATGGTAATTAGAAAAAGGTTTATGCAACTATTGGTGTATATAGGTGCTCTCTGGTCAGTTTTATGTAGACCATTCCTGAATTTGTTTTCTGTGCAATAACTTAAGAAAGCTCCTATTGATTGGTGGCTTCAGACTTCCAACACTAGTGCATCCTCATTAGCAAAAGATTGGACATTATTCATGTGTTTAGGTGCCAATTTGCCATTTTTTATTTTAAATGGTGTAGTATTTTTTCCATGAAATACGTGGACACGACCGACGCGAACAGTAACTGAACAATGATTGAGTGAGTGGCGGACTGGTGGGCTGCCGGTTGAGGGGGTAAGAGGGAGGGTGTAGGATGCGAGGAAGTGTTTCATTTTTCCACATTTGTTTGGTAAATATGATTGGGCGGCTGGGCATTCGCAAATGTTTGAAGCTTGCAGAAGTGGAACTCGCGAAAGTGGAGGGCGTGTTTATGATTCATTACCTTTGTAACTTGTCATGAGTGTGACCAGCTCTACCTGGAGCTCATTACCTTTGTAACTTGGTCATGATTGTGACCAGATTTAGTTCATTACCTCTGTAACTTGTTCAGCTATCAGAACTTTGGAGTCCAGTCCCTGGACCAATTATGTACCTCTGTAATCTTTTGACTACCACCCACAGGATGGGTATGGGGTGGATAATAAAGATGCAGTGGTACCCCGAGTTTCGGCCATAATTCGATCCAGAAGGCTGTTCAAATGCCGTTACCGAACGAAATTGTTCCCATAAGGAATAATGTAAATTAGATTAGTCTGTTTCAGACCCCCAAAAATACACTTACAAAAGCATTTACAGTAATACACTTACATAATTGTTCGAGTTGGGAGGTGGCCAAAACTCGGGGTACCACTATATTAAACTAAACTAGTGTACAGTAATTACACTTGATTTTCTAAGGGAGAGTAAAAAGTGTAACTATGAGTAGTTATATGAGAATGTGATAAATGAATAGGCTCAAGTAAAGCAGTTATAAATGATAGCATAAATTTTACTCTTTACATGGTACTGTTAGTTTTGTTCCCATGCATGTTCATGGTATTTAAAAAAAAATTGCAAATTTTTTGATCACCCTGACATTCTTGCTTTGTCTACCTTCCTCTCAGCTGGTCCCACCTTTGCTGCAGACACTTTGATTTTTTACTGATCAATTTTCTTCAGCAACTTTAACTCTACCAGCCTTTCTGTCAATATTCTTCCTTCAACACCACGTCTCCACATTTTACCCTTTCTCCTTTTCACAATTTTTTTTTTTTTTACTCTTTCTCTCTCATGCAGAACCACATGACCCTTATGGGCTTAGCCTTTTTTATGAATATAATAACTCTCGAATGATATGTTAAATTCTTTCATAAGCAGTGAATAACACTTTGCCTTAATAGGTGGAGAGTTGTTTTACATCATCAGACACTCATGTGATGTCAGGCTCTGAGGATGGTTATGTCTACTGCTGGGATCTTGTAAAAACTACTCTTACTAACAGGTAAGCAATATGTGAGTTAGTCATAGTAACATAAGATTATTTTATCAGTTGACTATGTATTTTATACCCAAAAGAAAGAGTTTCACATACAGTATTACCAAAAGAGATTCATGTTTAGCTATCATATAAAGGAAGCAGTCACAGGGTCTAAAAGATCAAACAAATTTTGTTGACTGAAAACTATGTGGGTGTCAGAGTGAAGCATTTATCTGAACATCTACCTTGTGTTACGATACTCAGCCACAGCAAAGGTAGCTATCATGACTTGATGAATATAACACATGTTCAACACCTGGGTAGCTTTATTTTGAAGATGTTTCACTAATTAGAGGCTTTTGCAATTCAATAGAGAGCTTATTAACTGGAGACAGTAAAAGATGAGGTAATCAGTCCCTCAGCCTTGAAGATATTTATTTTTTTTTTTTTTTTGGGGGGAATTCTGAAGAGAAGTTGCAAAAGTTAGTGGAGGAATTTGGGAGGGTATGTAACAGAAGGAAATCGAAAGTGAACATAAGAAAGAATAAGGTAGTGAGATTAATTAAAACAATATGCAAAGATTTGATATTAGATTAGAGAGGAGTATGGAGGAAGTAAATGTGTTTGGATATTTGGGGTTGGACCTGTTGGCGGATGGGTCTATGTAAGACGAGGTGAACTGTAGAACAGACATTGTAAAAAAAAAAAAAAGTTGTTGTTGGTGCACTGAGGCATCTGTGGAGACAAAGAACTTAATCCATTAAGGCAAAAGGAAATTTACCAAAGTATTGTGGTACCAACACTGTTATATGGATGTGAAGCATGGGTTTTAAATATTGAAGCTGGAGGCAGGGGAAATGTCATGTTTCAGGGTGAAGTGAAGTGTGAATATTATGCAGATAATTTGGAATATGGAGATAAGATGTGCAGTTACCATAGTATACTTCAGAGAGCTGAGGCTGGGTTACTGAGCTGGTTTGGGCATTTAGAGAAAATGGAGCAAAATAGGATGAATTAGGGTATATAGCATCTCCTCACTTAGCAACATATTCGTTTACTGACGACTCAGACTTATGTCGGGCTCACTGATCATTATGCATACCTAAATAATGTATATTAGAGCTGATTTCCTCTATTCTGTTTATTACAATATCCAGTACATTACTGTATAAACATTTAAAAATATACCAGAAATGTTATAAAAGGTGCAAAGGTGACATTAAAACAATATCAGAGATGTGATAAATGGTTTAAAACTGACAAGTTGAAGATTGAGACACTTATGCAACATATGGGAATCTTTATTGAAGAAATGTTTTGCCACACAGTGGCTTACACTAGTGGATGGCTCCACTGTGATCCCGCCTCCTCCTGCTTCGACTCACCTGACTACAGTATATAAGCCACTTCTACGGCCCTATGCTGTACTTTCTATAAGATTGATGGACTGAACACATTGATTCCAGGCTGAGGGACTAATTACCTCAAACTCATCCTCTCCTTACACCTTTCTGCTTTGTATTGGACTGATGAAGCCACGTGTGGTGAAACGTTTCTTCAATAAAGATTCCCATATGTTGCATAAGTGTCTCAATCTTCAAAATCAGAAATGGCTGACACAAACCCACTACCATTATAGTATGCTCCTCACTTAGCGATGAATTCGTTTACAGACGTGGTCTTAGGAACGGAACTCCGTCGTTAAGTGAGGAGAGGCTGTATATATATTTGGGGTGGAGGGAAGGAGGGGTAGGGAGTCATCCCTGGAAGGGTTGGAGGAAGGGGTAAAGGAGGCTTAGAGTGCTTGGGGCTTGAACATTTAACAGGCATGTTTGAGCATGTTGGATCAGAGTGAATGGAGCCAAGGGGTTTTTGTGATAATGTGCTGTTGGAGTGTGAGCAAGGTAATATTTATGAAAGGACTCGGGGAAACTGGTTAGTAGGACTTACTCCTGGAGGTAAGAAGCACAGCATCTACATTCTAAAGGAAGAGTGGGAATGTTACAGTTCAGAGGGCCATATGAGCTGTGATGTCAGTGCACTTCTGGTAAAACCACAGTTGAATGAGTGATGGTAAATGTGTTTCTAATTTTTGGTTTCTATAGATAGATGGAATGTTTAAAAACTTTCCCCTTTTGCCTCTATAGATAAACCTCTTTTTTTTAACAGATACTGCAATACATCACCTATCTTTTTCCCTTGTCTATTCCATAATTTGCCTTATCTTTCATACCCCCATATACTAACATCTCTACTCCCAAATACAGGTACAACACAAATTTTCTGGCACCCTTGGTTCCTAGACTTTGCAGGTATATCGATTTTGCCAGACAGAGGTCATGTAATATTAATTCAGCAATACATCTCTGACCCACCATGATCTGCTGGAAACTTAAATTAAACATTAGCATAAATGAAACAGGTTTATTTATTACTGTACCTAAATTTTAGAATTTTACTGGAGCTGCAGAGCTAATCACAAAGATCTGAAAGTTGAGGGTTGTCAGAATTACTGTCAGTTTCTTAGCTGACTGTTTCATAATGGATCTATGATGTTACAGTGAGGACATCTAGGGTAATTGTAGTTGAAGACACAGGATTCTCAGATGAAAGTAGTACATGACACATTATTCTTGGCTATCTTTTTAAATATGTCATTCAAGTGAGGTTGTTTTATGTGCTTTGATCTTTCCCTGTGAATTTTTTAATACATCAAATAAAAATTCATTAGCTCTAGTTCTGTCACAAAGAAATGTTGCTCTAGCCCTTTAATTAATTCACCCGACAACTCCCTTAACATGTAATATTCATAGCTAGTGAGTACAGTGGACCCCCAAGTAACGAACAAAATTCATTCCAGAAGCCTGCTCAAGTGCCATTACCAACGAATTTACTCCCTTAAGAAATAATGTCAAGTAGGTTAGTCCATTTCAGACCCCCAAAAATACACTTACAAAAGCACTTACAATATTATACTTACATAATTGTATGATTTCCGGGGTGTTCGTAACTCGGGGTCCACTGTACTTGTATAACTAAGAATAGTACAAAATCAAGGGGTCACCTTCAGCTGCAGTGTAAACAATACAAGTGAGCAAGCACTAAATACAATACCATCTGTGGCTGTCAGGTAAACTATTTTGGAAAAAAAATAGTCTTGTAATTTTATCTGGACTAAAAGGTGCCAAATGATCCATTGCCAGCAAATCAGTGTTGTACCTGTACCTGAATGCATTCACTTCCTCCAATCTGATATCCAATCTTTTATTGCCAAGACTATTTTTTGTTTTTTCATCACCTTGCTTTTTTCAGTGTTCACTTTTAATTTCCTTTTTACATACCCTCCCAAGTTCTTTCACCAACCTTTGCAACCTTGGCAAAGAGCACCTGTGACAACTCCACTTTGTGTCAGTCATTATCTTTTAATCCAGCACTTCTCCCCAACACCCTAGTGTTCACTTCTTTTACATCTATATGTTACTCATGGTGACTTCATGCATCACTGTCTACTGCCTACATTTACTGGGAAATAGTCTCCTCTCTGACATATCCTATCCTATCCACACAAAAACTTTACTACTTTAAGTAACCTACTACCTAATTTCATACATTTGGATCATCTGCTACATTGCTTTTCTGTCTACCCTGCCACCTTTTCTAAATCCATAAATGTAACAAACAGTTACTCACCTTTAAGCATTGTTTATCTGACAGTCTTACCTGTAGCGAGTACAAATAGGAAGTGCATCTATCTTGCACTTAGCAGATGGAAGATCAAGCCTTCACCACATCTAACGCTGAATAACCCACATAGGTTTACCTGGAGTCTACCTGGAGAGAATTCCAGGGGTCAACGCCCCCGCGGCCCGGTCCGTGACCAGGCCTCCTGTTGGACCAGAGCCTGATCAACCAGGCTGTTACTGCTGGCCGCACGCAGTCCAACGTACGAACCACAGCCCGGCTGGTCAGGTACCGACTTTAGGTGCCTGTCCAGTGCCTGCTTGAAGACAGCCAGGGGTTTGTTGGCAATCCCCCTGATGTATGCTGGGAGGCAGTTGAACAATCTTGGGCCCCTGACACTTATTGTGTTGTCTCTCAACGTGCTAGTGGCACCCCTGCTCTTCATTGGGGGGATGTTACATCGCCTGCCGAGTCTTTTGCTTTCGTAGGGAGTGATTTTTGTGTGCAAGTTTGGTACTAAGCCCTCGAGAATTTTCCATGTGTATATAATAATGGATCTCTCCCGCCTGCGTTCTAGAGAGTACAGGTTTAGGAACTTCAAGCATTCCCAGTAGTTGAGGTGGTTTATCGCACTTATGTGTGCGGTGAAGGTTCTCTGCACATTTTCAAGGTCAGCAATTTCACCCGCCTTGAAAGGTGCCGTTAGTGTGCAGCAATATTCTAGCCTAGATAGAACAAGCGATCTGTAAAGTGTCAACATGGGCTTGGCATCCCTGGTTTTGAAGGTTCTCACTATCCATCCTGTCATTTTCCGAGCAGATGCAATTGCTACTTTGTTATGGTTCTTGAAGGTGAGATCCTCTGATATGATCACTTCCAGGTCTTTGACATTAGTTTTTCGCTCTATTGTGTGGTTGGAATTAGTTTTGTACTCCGATGAGATTTTAATTTCTTCACGTTTTCCGTATCTGAGTAATTGAAATTTCTCATCATTGAACTTCATATTGTTTTCTGCAGCCCATTTAAAGATTTGGTTTATGTCTGCTTGGAGTCTAGCCATGTCTTCAACGGTGGACACTGTCATACGGATTTGGGTGTCATCTGCAAAGGAAGACAAAGCACTGTGGCTTATATCCCTGTCAATATCTGATATAAGGATGAGGAATAGGATGGGAGCAAGTACTGTGCCTTGTGGAACAGAGCTTTTCACAGTAGCTGCCTCAGACTTTACTCTGTTGACTACTACTCTTTGTGTTCTACATGTTAGGAAATTATAGATCCATCTACCAACTTTTCCTGTTATTCCTTTATCACGCATTTTGTGTGCTATTACACCATGGTCACACTTGTCAAAGGCTTTTGCAAAATCTGTGTATATAACATCTGCATTCTGTTTATCTTCTAGAGCATCCAGGACCTTGTCGTAGTGGTCCAGTAGTTGGGACAGACAGGAGCGGCCTGCTCTAAACCCATGCTGTCCTGGGTTGTGCAATTGATGGGTATCAAGATGGGTGGCGATCTTGCTTCTTAGAACCCTTTCAAAGATTTTTATGATATGGGACGTTAGCGCAATTGGTCTGTAGTTCTTTGCTATTGCTTTACTGCCCCCTTTGTGGAGCGGGGCAGTTTAGGTTTAGCGTTAACATTAATTATTATATTATTATTGACAGTCATATTCCCCAATAATTCATACAAACGTACTATGCATGCTTTCTGACAATCCTTAGGTACCTTCCCCTCTTTCATGCATACATTGAGTAATGATAGAGACAAATAAAAAGTAATTAACTGCTCAGAATGTTCCCTCTATCTTTCCAGAACCTCAACCTTCCCATTTAACATCTCCCTTCTTTTGTTTTTAATTGCCAAATCCATTTTCTCCCTAGACTTTCTCAATTTATTAATCTGCCTCCAACTTTCTTTTTTCAGCAAAATTTGCTAACAGAGCCTCACCACTCTTTTACAAACAAACAAACAAACAAATTTTATTTCATTGCAGATTGCAGATTACATAGGTATCGGTAGTTACAATGTAAATTGAGTGCAAGGAGAGCCACTGACATGCCATGGCATTAGGGGCAGCTTATTCTAGTCCTTAAAAACTATGTACTTAATATTAGAGAAATTTATTGAGTTTATTCTAGTTAAAAATTATTTTCAAAATTACAATATGATGAAATTTTACTGTTTAAATTATTATATAATGATATTAGATATTAGATTGTTACAGGTGTTAAGATTCTTGAATGATAATATGGAATTGAGATTATCTTAAGGAAAATAACATTGAGCATTTTTGACATTAACTTATAATATGAGTAGGGGATAACATAATAGTAACATATTATTAAAAATTGAGATTATCGTATAGGAAAGTAATAATGAGCATTTTTCAAAGTAGTTTATAGTATGATCATTTAGTTTTGGGTGAGTAGGTGGTTTTGAGTTGAGTCTTAAATTGATTTTCAGACAAAATTATCTTAATATTTACTGGTAATGAATTCCAGATTCTGGGGCCCTTTATGTGCATAGAATTTTTACATAGGTTGATATGAACACGGGGTATATCAAAAGTGATCTGTGTCTTGTGTTGTGGTCATGGGTCCTATTAAAGTTGGTGAGGAGAGTTTTGAGCAGAGGGTTTATATTAGAGTGTAAAGTTTTATATATGTAGTAGGCACAAGAGTAAGTATGAATGTTCTTTACGGTGAGTAGTTTGAGACTTTTGAATATTGGTGGAGTATGCTGTCTAGAGTGGGAATTTGTTATCATTCTGACTGCGGCCTTTTGTTGTGTTATGAGTGGTCTAAGGTGATTTAATGTTGTTGATCCCCATGCACAGATTCCATAGGTGAGATACGGGTAGATAAGTGAATGATATAGTGCAAGGAGAGCTGATTGAGGTACATAATAGCGTATCTTTGATAATATGCCTACTGTCTTCGAGATTTTCTTGGAAATTTGTTGTATATGTGTTTGGAATTTAAGGCTACTGTCAAGGTGGATTCCTAGGAATTTTCCCTCTCCTTCTCCTCCCTCTCTTTCCCTCTTCCCTCTCCCTCTTCTTTTCATGTACAGTGGACCCCCGGTTTTTGTGATTTTTTTTGTTCCAGAATGCTGTTCAAGTGCCATTACCAAACAAATTTATTCCCATAAGGAATAATGTAAAGTAGACTAGTCCTTTTAGACCCCCAAAAATACACTTATAAAAGCATTTAAAAAAATACACTTACATAAAAGGGCGAGTTTCGAGCAGGACGAACATCGGGGGGTCCACTGTACTTTGCTTACTTTATATCATTCCTACATATCATTCCTCTTTTCCCTTCGCCTATCCTCCTATACCCATAAACTTCAGCTGTGCACTTTTGTTCTACATTCTTAAAAGAATAAAGAATAAAGATTTTATTTCTTTGCAAAGGTTACAGTGTGTAATTACAGTTTTGATTTGTTAAGTACAAAGAAAGCCACTATCATGCCAGGGCATTTCGGGCACTAATCCTAGTACATGGGCATTTTGGGCAGACTAATCCTAGTACATAATAACTACTTAAGTCTAGACAAGATAAGAGTGGTTAACTTTTTAATAAATCTTTATTTTATCTTAATACTAATGCAAGGTAGTCAAGGTTGAGGTTTATAAGAATAATAATCTTGAAGTTGCACATAATAAAAACATTACAATTAATGGTTCAAACAGTAATATTTCATGGATTGGCAGATGTTTAAATAGACTCGAGATCATATAATATAATATTTGGGAGAGTTACTTCAAACTGATTAGAAGTTGTTTTGGTTGGTTTGGTTAGTATTGAGAGATGAGATGTTTTTTAAGCATAGCCCTAAATTTGTATGTAATCAGGAGATCCTTTACCGGTTCAGGTAGTGAATTCCAGATCTTCGAGCCCTTTATGTGCATTGCATTTTTGCATAATGCTCAACTGACACGAGGGATGTCGAAGAGTGCCTTGTGCCTTGTATTGTGACTGCGTTCTGTTGTAGCTATCAAGAAGTTTAGGTGGAGGGTTTATATTTGAGTTTAATTCTTAAAAGAATAAAGAATAAAGATTTTATTTCTTTGCAAAGGTTAGTGTGTAATTACAGTTTTGATTTGTTAAGTACAAAGAAAGCCACTATCATGCCAGGGCATTTTGGGCACTAATCCTAGTACATGGGCATTTTGGGCAGACTAATCCTAGTACATGGGCATTTTGGGCAGACTAATCCTAGTACATGGGCATTTTGGGCAGACTAATCCTAGTACATGGGCATTTTGGGCAGACTAATCCTAGTACATGGGCATTTTGGGCAGACTAATCCTAGTACATAATAACTACTTAAGTCTAGACAAGATAAGAGTGGTTAACTTTTTAATAAATCTTTATTTTATCTTAATACAGTGGTACCTCGAGTTACGATGGTCCCCAAAATCGCCCTTTTATGTAAGTTTATTTTTTTAAATGCTTTTGTAAATATATTTTTGCGGGTGTAAAAGGACTAGTCTATTTTACATTATTCCTTATGGGGATAAATTCGTTTGGTAATGGCACTTGAACAGCATTCTCGAACGAAAAAATATCCTAACTCGAGGTACCACTGTACTAATGCAAGGTAGTCAAGGTTGAGGTTTATAAGAATAATAATCTTGAAGTTGCACAAAATAAAAACATTACAATTAATGGTTCAAACAGTAATATTTCATGGATTGGCAGATGTGGGGTGTGCTGTCTAGCACAGGAGCTGGTAATCGTCCGAGAGCAGCATTTTGTTGGGTTATTAAAGGTTTAAGGTCGTTGGCTGTGGTTGAGACACAAGATAAGAGTGGTTAACTTTTTAATAAATCTTTATTTTATCTTAATACTAATGCAAGGTAGTCAAGGTTGAGGTTTATAAGAATAATAATCTTGAAGTTGCACATAATAAAAACATTACAATTAATGGTTCAAACAGTAATATTTCATGGATTGGCAGATAGTGGGGTGTGCTGTCTAGCACAGTAGCTGGTAATCGTCCGAGAGCAGCTTTTTGTTGGGTTATTAAAGGTTTAAGGTCGTTGGCTGTGGTTGAGGCATAGGTGAGGTCCTTTTGAACCTCCTGTTCTCTGTCTAGCCCACCTTTATCCCAGTAGTTCCTTAACCCATATATTATTATTATTATTACTACAATCAAAACTAAGTGCTAAACCCACAAGGGTCATACAGTGCTGCTGGGTAAGATGTGCTAAAGATGTAATATGCCAGATCAGAGATCAGCGAGGGTGAAAACTTAACCCATATAAATCATACAACTTTTTATATTTATGTGCAATTACCGATACTAAATTGAATTATGTGAACTGAAGCTATTCCAGAAAGGTATAAGGGAATATTTTTTCTAAGGGAAATCAATAAACCTGTAGGAGTTATACAGTGCCTGGGGAATGGGAGGTAATCAGGTTATATCAGAGGGTAGCTCCAGTTCCTCTGATCAGGAGCCTTCACCAGCATCAAGGCACTTTTTTTTTTTTAAGGGAAGTAGAAAGTTAGAATAGAAAATTAAGTGAAAGAACATGTATAATACTGCTTACATGTTTTACAGACTGGAGCACACTGGTAGTAAAGTGGTGCACTCACTGTCCTCCCACCCATCACAACCCTACCTCCTGACTGCTTCCCTTGGCCAGATGTGGCTATGGTCTGCTCAGTCACAAGACAAAGAAAGTATTTAAACTTTTATCAACAGTTCATATCTTATCAAGATTATTTTTTTAAGGTAAATGTTGTCTTTGCTTCTATTATGAATTTTAGTTTTAATGTAGTATAAAATATAAAATAAAAATGAGCAGCGTCTCTCATTGCCGGGGTCCAGGGAATAAACCCTGGACTTTAATATAAAAAAAAAAATTTTATCCATGGGGAAGTGGAATAAGAATCTTTCCTCCGTAAGCCATGCGTGTTGTAAAAGTCAACTAAAATGCCGGGAACAATGGGCTAGTAACCCCTTTTCCTGTATAGCTTACTAAAAAGAAGAAGAAGAAAATCGTCAAAGTGGGATGTTTGAATGTGCGTGGATGTTGTGCGAATGATAAGAAAGAGATGATTGTAGATGTTATGAATGAAAAGAAGCTGGATGTCCTGGCTTTAAGTGAGACAAAGCTGAAGGGGGTAGGAGAGTTTCAGTGGGGAGAAATAAATGGGATTAGATCAGGGGTTTCAAATAGAGTTAGAGCTAAAGAAGGAGTGGCAATAATGTTGAATAATCAGTTATGGCAGGTAAAGAAGGAATATAAATGTATAAATTCAAGGATTATGTGGAGTAAAATAAAGGTTGGATGTGAAAAGTGGGTTATAGTAAGTGTTTATGCACCTGGAGAAGAGAGAAGTGTAGAAGAGAGAGAGATTTTGGGAAATGTTGAGTGAGTGTGTGGGGAGTTTTGAACCAAGTGAGGGGTAATTGTGGTTGGGGATCTTAATGCTAAAGTGGGTAAAAATGTTGTGGATGGAGTAGTAGGTAAATTTGGGGTGCCAGGGGTAAATGTAAATGGGGAGCCATTAATTGAGCTATGTGTAGAAAGAGGTTTGGTAATAAGTAATACATATTTTATGAAAAAGATGATAAATAAATATACAAGGTATGATATAGCACGTAAGGAAAGTAGTTTGTTGGATTATGTATTGGTGGATAAAAGGTTGATGAGTAGGCTTCAGGATGTACATGTTTATAGAGGGGCAACGGATATATCAGATCATTATTTGGTTGTAGCTACAGTTAGAGTAAAAGGTAGATGGGACAAAAAGAAAATGGCAACAGCAAGTAAGAGAGAGGTAAAAGTGTATAAACTAAGGGAGGAGGAAGTTAGGGTGAGATATAAGCAACTATTGGCAGAAAGGTGGGCTAGTGCAAGTAGGAGTAGTGGGGGGGTTGAAGAGAGTTGGGATAGTTTTAAAAATGCAGTATTAGAATGTGGGGCAGAAGTTTGTGGTTATAGGAGGGTGGGTGCAGGAGGAAAGAGGAGTGAGTGGTGGAATGAAGAAGTAAAGGGTGTGATAAAAGAGAAAAAGGTAGCTTATGAGAGGTTTTTACAAAACAGAAGTGTTAGTAGAAGAGCAGAGTATATGGAGAGTAAAAGAAAGGTGAAGAGAGTGGTGAGAGAGTGCAAAAGAAGAGCAGATGAAAGAACGGGAGAGGCTCTGTCAAGAAATTTTGCTGAAAACAAGAAAAATTTTGGAGTGAGATAAACAAGGTAAGAAAGCCTAGGGAACGAATGGATTTGTCAGTTAAAAACAGAGTAGGGAGTTAGTAGATGGGGAGCTGGAGGTATTGGGTAGATGGCGGGAATATTTTGAGGAACTTTTAAATGTCGATGAAAAGAGGGAGGCGATAATTTCATGTACTGGCCAGGGAGGTACAACATCGTTTAGGAGTGAAGAAGAGCAGGATGTGAGTGTGGGGGAGGTGCGTGAGGCATTACGTAGAATGAAAGGGGGTAAAGCAGCTGGAATTGACGGAATCATGACAGAAATGTTAAAAGCAGGGGGGGATATAGTGCTGGAGTGGTTGGTATTTTGTTTAATAAATGTATGAAAGAGGGAAGGTACACTAGGGATTGGCAGCGAGCATGTATAGTTCCTTTATATAAAGGGAAGGGGGATAAAAGAGAGTGTAAAAATTATAGGGGAATAAGTTTACTGAGTATACCAGGTAAAGTGTATGGCAGGGTTATTATTGAAAGAATTAGAGGTAAGACAGAGAGTAGGATTGCAGATGAGCAAGGAGGCTTTAGAGTGGGTAGGGGATGTGTAGATCAAGTGTTTACAGTGAAGCATATATGTGAACAGTATTTAGATAAGGGTAGAGAAGTTTTTATTGCATTTATGGATTTAGAAAAGGCATATGATAGAGTGGATAGGGAGCAATGTGGCAAATGTTGCAAGTGTATGGAATAGGTAGTAAGTTACTGAAGGCTGTAAAGAGTTTTTATGAGGATAGTGAGGCTCAGGTTAGGGTGTGTAGGAGAGAGGGAGATTACTTCCCGGTAAAAGTAGGTCTTAGACAGGGTTGTGTAATGTCACCATGGTTGTTTAATATATTTATAGATGGGGTTGTAAAGAAGTAAATGCTAGGGTGTTGGGGAGAGGGTGGGATTAAATTATGGAGAATTAAATGCAAAATGGGAGTTGACACAGTTACTTTTTGCTGATGATACTGTGCTTATGGGAGATTCTAAAGAAAAGTTGCAAAGGTTAGTGGACGAGTTTGGGAGAGTGTGTAAAGGTAGAAAGTTGAAAGTGAACATAGATAAGAGTAAGGTGATGAGGGTATCAAACGATTTAAATAAAGAAAAATTGGATATCACATTGGAGAGAGGGATTATGGAAGAAGTAAATGTTTTCAGATATTTGGGAGTTGATGTGTCAGCGGATGGGTTTATGAAGGATGAGGTTAACCATAGAATTGATGAAGGAAAAAGGTGAGTGGTGCATTGAGGTATCTGTGGAGACAAAAGACGTTATCCATGGGGGCAAAGAAGGGAATGTACGAAAGTATAGTGGTACCAACACTCTTATATGGGTGTGAAGCATGGGTTGCAAATGCGGCAGCGAGGAGGAGGCTGGAGGCAGTGGAGATGTCCTGTCTAAGGGCAATGTGTGGTGTAAATATTATGCAGAAAATTCGGAATGTGGAAATTAGGAGAAGGTGTGGAGTTACTAAAAGTATTTGTCAGAGGGCTGAAGAGGGTTGTTGAGGTGGTTTGGTCATTTAGAGAGAATGGATCAAAGTAGAATGACTTGGAGAGCGTATAAATCTGTAGGGGAAGGAAGGCGGGTAGGGGTCGTCCTAGAAAAGGTTGGAGGGAAGGGGTAAAGGAGGTTTTGTGGGCGAGGGGCTTGGACTCCAGCAAGCATGTGTGAGCGTGTTAGATAGGAGTGAATGGAGACGAATGGTTTTTGGGACATGACGATCTGTTGGAGTGTGAGCAGGGTAACATTGTGTGAAGGGATTCAGGGAAACCAGTTAATTGATTTAGTTGGACTTGAGTCCTGAAATGGGAAGTACAATGCCTGCACTTTAAAGGAGGGGTCTGAGATAGTGACAGCTGGGAGGGACTTTTCTCAGCTGTCGTATCTGAGTTCCTCTGCAAAGACAGTGATTATGTATGAGTGTGGTGAAAGTGTTGAATGATGATGAAAGTTTTTCTTTTGGGGATTTTCTTTCTTTTGGGTCACCCTGCTCGTGGGAGACGGCCGTCTTGTTGAAAAAAAAAAAAAAAAAAAAAAGTTATACATAATAACATATTTCATTAATTTGATACTATATTCCTTATATGTACTGTAATACTCAAGATCATATGAAAGGTAAAAAAAAAATCCAAATAGTATAGGGTAGCATCTTTCTTTAGTAAACAATCACAAAATCAAATTTTCAATAATTACATAAAGACAAAGCATATACTATTGTTCATGGTTGTGTCAGTTGGAGTTGTGAAAATATAATCTGCCACTTAAATATGAATTGACTAAGGGCTGCTTTGGGTGCCAACTTCTGGGGGCCCCCCAAATCTTTAGCTTTTTGTTTCTTAACTCTTAGCAAGTCACACCCCTATCTGTAACATTTAACCATTTTCAGAAAAGCTAGTCGCATCCCATGTACACCAAGGTCTCTTAGTATCACATTGATTAGAAGTCATGTGACTTGGCTATGTCAGTGCTTTAGCCATTTCTCATTTCTTTTCCTGAGCACTAACTTCTTGAAATTCCTCATTGTTTTCAACACTCACATTAGAGTGCTACTTGGAGGGATTTGTTACCTTTGCAAAAGAGGTTTCACACAGGGTTTTCACAATGAAAGTATCCTTACTCACTCATGGGTCACACACACATGGGTCACACACACATGGGGTCACGCAACCCACTTGCCAGCACATATCCACAGGTCACAAACTACACTGGCTTACACTAACACTGTTGGGCAGCATAGTGGTGGTGGTGCTGGTGGCTAGTTTCTCATCATGCCAGTTCACGTTTACAGCATTATTATAATCATAACTAAGTGTTAAACCCACAAGGTTCATACAATGACATGTTACAGTAAACCTTCAGTTTAAAGGACCATGATTTAAGACCTCTGAAATATAGGACAAAATCTGCTGGGTCACTTGGTTTGGAATCGGAGTATACAATCAATTGATTACAGAATTGTATGTTTTGACATGATCTCATTTCTATCCACCCCAATTGCTATTACATGTCACCTGTTTCCCACATTAGTAGATTCAAATGAAAGTTTACTCTATACCCACTGGAGGAGCAGACAAGGAGTGGTACAGGTAGTGGGGACTGGAATGGAGCACTCCACGATCTGCTTGAAATTGGAGGTGCCATTTGTTGGTATATGGACTTTTTTAATATACACACTGGAATGTCTGACATTATTGCTGCACACATTGCCTTGTCTCCTATACAAGTACCCACATGGACACCTGCTTCTGTCTCATTAAATACTGAGTTCAGATATGTCAGGAAATGGAGGGTTCACTTGGCTCCCAAAGAGGCAGTAGTCTGGTTACACTGGCAAGAAGAGGCTTCAAGGATGTCCTGCTCTCCTGAGCTGGCTATAGCACTAGCTACTTGTCACTTAGGGTATTTAAGTTTCAGACAGTGACTAGCAGGACTAGCTACTTAATCACTTTAGTTAGCGAATAATTCTACAGCTTTCAGATCTGTAATGCACTAAATATGTCGTAATGTACCACTCATTTTAGTTACAAACAATTAGCACCAGCTGCCAGTCATTAATGCCATTGTATGTCTAACTGTTATGCCCCATTTAATGCTGAACTGTATGCAAAAATCACACATTATTCAGCAGGTATTGTTCTCCATACTCTTGAATCCATTTGACGGTCACAGGTTTCACATAACAGGGGTCTATGTGTTGCTCTCAAGTTGTAGAGGCCAACTGGGTAGTAGGAAGTGTTAAAACAGAAAATTCTGCAAGTGCCAGTTGTGATGTAAGTTATTGGGTTTGGATTGGCTAGCAAAGGAACCCTGATTTATCAAAAAGAAATAATTACCACCCAAGAGCTCTTGGTCCCAGATATTTAGAATATACAAGGTTAGACTATTGGTACTTAAATCTAATAAATATTTACGACAATAATTCAGAGCACAACCCACGTGGGTCATTCAGTGCTATTTATTATTTACGACAAAAAAAATTGTTACCCTACAAGTATGTTGTGATGTAAGGTGCAATATGCTTAGGAGACATTTACAGTGGACCCCCGAGTAACGAACACCCCGGAAATCGTACAATTATGTAAGTATAATATTGTAAGTGCTTTTGTAAGTGTATTTTTGGGGGTCTGAAATGGACTAACCTACTTGACATTATTTCTTAAGGAAGTAAATTTGTTCAGTAATGGCACTTGAGCAGGCTTCTGGAATGAAGTTTTTACGTTACTCGGGGGTCCACTGTACCTTGTTTTTAGTAAAAGTAGTCAACACTACAGTTTGAAAAGTCTTATTTTTTCATGTCGGAAAACTAAAAAAAATTTGTACTTTTTGTTATTTAAACTATCTGAAAATATTGTCATTCAATAAACTTCTATTTACAGAAAATACAGTACAGTACATGAGGTATACAGTAAGTGTCAAATATGCATGCCTTTAATAGACTTTGTTGACAGTTTTGAGAAGTGTCAGGACAACTTTTGTATCCAAGGCAGTTAAATTTTTAATGACTGGTCTAGTAATCTACCATACATAAATTCAGTAGAGAACATGTGGAACCTTTGTAGCATTTATGTGTCCACTATGCCCAAACTCTCGAGTGTCATTAAGGAGGTGTGGGAAGGTACTGACTCTTCTATCCTCCATACTTTAGCCTTATTAGTGTCTAGATGTAAGGAGTGCTTCTAAAGGAAGGGCAATCCTACATTAGCAACACATTCATATTTTATGTTTAAAGCAATAATTTATGGTGTGATGAGTTTATTATTATAATCCTAAGTGCCAAACCCACAAGGGTCATGACGAGTTTATGCACATGCATATACAGTGGAACCCCGGTTAACGAACACCCCGGAAATCGTGCAATTATGTAAGTATAATATTGTAAGTGCTTGTGGAAGTGTATTTTTGGGGGTCTGAAATAGACTAACCTAAATGACATTTTTTCTTAAGGAAGTAAATTCGTTCGGTAATGGCACTTGAGCAGGCTTCTGCAATGAATTTTTTTTCGTTAACCGGAGTTCCACTGTACTGATATAACGCCTACTGTACATTATTTTAAGGAAAATCTTCAGTTTCATTAAGGTACTTCCTACAAAGCAAAAAGTATGCATGTTGCTGTTATGATTCTGATATGAATGTACATGGGGTGTACCAAAGTATAAATATCAGTTTGTATCAGGTACTACTGTAATTTTGATAGCATCATTATCTGCCTAAAATTGTGTATCAGCTAATTTTATGGTATCAGCACTGGCCTAAAATCAAGAATCAGTATCAGCTAATTTTTATGCTGTTGGCATCAGTGGTATCAGCTAATTTTGATGGCATCAGTATTGACAGAAATTTTAGTATTGCCCCCATCCCTAAATGTACATTAGTCTAACTACCTATCTAGAATCAACTTTGGGGTTCACCTCTGCCACAGCCTGGTTCCAGATCAGGCAGGGAACAATTGTTTTACAGATAAGAGTCTTGCGTATATACAGATTTGCATTAAGCACTGATTGTATTCTCATTGTATGAAAAGTTTTAGTTTTTATTAACCTCACAAATGAGAATTATTTTTTTGCTCCATTTTAAACAAGTAGAATAGAGCATTTTTTTTTTTACTGCAAAGCAAGGCAGGCTTGAAAATACCAACTTTGAATTATTTGTCTTTATACTGATTGCGCACCTTCAGAAAATGATTTTCCCTTCTTACATTACTGCCATCTTTGCTTTTTCAAAACACACTGCACTATCTTTATAAAATACTTTAGCCTGCATTTTTTAGTATTCTCAAGGAATATATATATAAAGGTAGAAAGTTGAAAGTGAACATAGATAAGAGTAAGGTGATGAGGGTATCAAATGATTTAGATAAAGGCGAGTGGTGCGTTGAGGTATCTGTGGAGACAAAAAGTTATCCATGGAGGCAAAGAAGGGAATGTATGAAAGTATAATGGTACCAACACTCTTATGTGGGTGTGAAGCTTGGGTTGTAAATGCTGCAGTGAGGAGGTGGCTGGAGACAGTGAAGATTTCCTGTCCAAGGGCAATGTGTGGTGTAAATATTATGGAGAGAATTCAGAGTGTGGAAATTAGGAGGAGGTGTGGAGTTACTAAAAGTATTAGTCAGAGGGCTGAAGAGGATTGTTGAGGTGGTTTGGTCATTTAGAGAGAATGGAACAAAGTAGAATCACTTGGAGAGTGTATAAATCTGTAGGGGGGAGAGGCGGGGTAGGGCCGCCTTGAAAAGGTTGGAGGGAGGGGAAAGGAGGTTGTGGGTGAGGCTTGGACTTCAGCAAGCATGCGTTGCGTGTAGATAGGAGTGAGTGAGACAAATGTTTGGACCTGACAAGCTGTTCTATGTGAGCAGGGTAATATTGTGAAGGATCAGGAAATCAGTTACGGACTGGAGTCCTGAAATGGGAAGTACAATACCTGCACTTAAAGAAGGGTTTGGGATATTGGAGTTTGGAGGCTCAAACTGTCAATCTGAAGCCTGCAAAGACAGTATTAGGTATGAGTGATGGGAAAGTGTTGAATGATGATGAAAGTTTTTTTCTTTGGGTCACCCTGCCTCGGTGGAAACGGCTGACATGTTAACCCTTAGACTGTCGCAACCCCAAATCTGAGTGTCTTATGTTGTACAAAATATTCAAAAAAAATTGTTTTATCAAAATTTAAGATTATTTCTGATTGTTTAAATCCCCAAATTCTCAGTACTACGGAGATATAGAGGCACAAGTTGCAAAATAGCCATGGCACCGGTAAACTTTGGTTTATAATAATAATATAATAATAATAATAATAATTTTTATTTCAATGCATGTTACAAGTGTCAATGTTATTGGTAGTTACAATTATAAAACAATTATAAAACTGTAATGCAAGGAGAGCACTGGCATGCCATGGCATTAGGCAGTTTATTCTAGAGACTTATTCACTAAGTACTTAATGCTAAAGAAATTGATTGAGTTTATTCTAGTTCTGTATTATTTAAATTATTAAATGGTTATACATACTATTAAAAGAATAAAGAGAGGGATTGGTGAGGCTTTAATCAGTTGAGAATTTTGTTCAAATTACAGATGTTGTGCGTGTTAGATAGGAGTAGTGGAGACAAATGTTTTTGGGACCTGACAAGCTGTTCTAGTGTGGAGGTAATATTTTGTGAAGATTCAGGGAAATCATGTAGCGGACTGAAGTCTTTAAATGGGAAGTACAATACCTGCACTTTAAAGGAAGGGTTTGGGATATTGGCAGTTTGGAGGCTTCTAAGATATATCTGGCGCTCTGCAAAGACAGTAAATTTGGTATGAGTATGGTGAAAGTGTTGAATGATGATGAAAGTTTCTTTCTTTTGGGTCACCTGCCTCGGTGAACGTGACATGTTAACCTTAGACTGTCGCAACCCCAAATCCTGAGGTGTCTCTTTGTCGCAAAATATTTGAAAAAAATTGTTTTTCTTATCAAAATGTTAGATTATTTCTCTGATTGTTTAAATCCTCAAAATTTGGATCAGTATTAGAGATATATGAGGCACAAAGTTGGCAAATGAGCGCATGGACGGCTTGTTTACTTCCTTTTGCAACACAATAATCGCACAAACATTAGTATCATTATATTGTTTACAAAACTTGTTTACACCAACCAACAATAAAAAAAATTGTTTATTACTATTGTTCTATAATACAGTGGACCCCCGCCTAACGAGCACCCCGGAAATCTACAATTATGTAAGTATAATATTGTAAGTGCTTGTGGAAGTGTATTTTTGGGAGTCTGAAATAGACTAACCTACGTGACATTATTTCTTAAGGAAGTAAATTGTTCATTAATGGCACTTGAGCAGGCTTCTGGAATGAATTTTGCTTGTTAGGCGGGAGTCCACTGTATATATACACATATATAATGACTGGACACTTTCCATCAACTGATATTTAGCACTTCAAAGCTCCAAGCTGTATGTGTGTGTGGACATCTAAATTTGCTGAGTCAGGGTAAGGCAGCTGTCAAAATGACATATTATACCATTACTCACCACCCTCACTGCCTGTCAACACAAATGGGGTAACATGTCTACTCTCCCACAACCTTCCTTTCTTTCCTACTTATTTCCTTCCTTCCTCTCATCTTTTCCTCCCTGCCTTCCTTTCTTCCTTCATTCCTTACTTTCTTTTTTCCTTCCTTTCTTACTTCTTTTGTTCCTTCTTCTCATCTCTTCCTTCCTTCCTTTCTCTCTTCCTTTCCTCCTTCCTTACTTCTTCTTTCCTTCCTTCCTCTCATCTTTCCTTCCTTCCTTCCTCTCATCTCTTCTTTCCTTCCTTACTTTCTTTCTTTCTTCCTTGTTTCTGGTATCCTGGGCATTGCTTTCGGTCACAAACTCCTCAAAACCATGAAATTTATCTTCAGACACACTTCCATCTGTGTTAGAGCTATCACTGAGGAAGAGAAGAGTCCCAGATGCGCCAAGGAGTCAGATAATTCTTACCGCTAGGCATGCTGAACAAGGACTACTGAAATGGCGTTCCCACAATGCACCACTGGCTTCCCGATTTTTTTTATACTGCGCACATTGACCACACAGACCCATTCTCTCACATATGGGCCTACCAGCTTTCTCCTGCTTGATTTGAGGCCGCTAGAATTTATGCGTATTAATACGTTGGAAACAGTGGCTCGTAAGACGTATATATACGACCGAAACAGTCAAAGGGTTAAAAAATATATATATACAGTGGAACCTCGGTTTTCATTTGCCCTGTTTTTGTCGAATTTGGGTTTCGATGACTTTTTTCATCAAAATATTGTCCCAGTTTTTGTTTGTCACCTTGGTTTTCGTCTGCCATACCGAACGTGTCCGCCTGCCCATGCCCACACAAAGCATCCCACGCAAGCATTCCGAGTCAGTCTGGCTTTGTTTCTCGAGTGAACATTACCCTGCATGTTCTTACGAAATATTTCGTAATAATCCATTGATTTTTGTGCTTGTTTATTGAGTGCGACTGCTAAATAAGCCACCATGGGGCCAAAGAAAGTTCCGAGTGCCAGCCCTTTGATAAAGGTGAGAAACACGATAGCATTCAAGAAAGAACTTGTAGAAAAGTACAAAAGTGGCGAGAATGGGAGGGAGAATGTGCCTTCTTCAGCGATTAAGGACATTTGTGCAAAGTAGAGTGAGGTGCAAAGTTTTGTGGAGAAATATTACCCTAACAAAGCTGTTGCAAGCCATGTCTGCAACATGTTCAATGACAATGCCATGTCCCATTTTAGGGAAATCTTAGAGATGCCAGAAACAGACCTCTCTGGACAGATTTTTTGTGCGACAGGGGTACCGTGACTCTTAAACTGGTCCTAGTGCCAGTAAAAGACAAAGAAGGGAATTAACCTCGGATAGGGACTTGATACCTGAAGTCCTTATGGAAGGAGATTCTCCTTCCAAACAATAAACTCTCCTCCCTCTCCCCTCCTCGCCGTTTTCATATGCCAACAGGAGTCTTCAATAAAGGTAAAACTGATTTAAATGTACATTTATCCATTAAAATTAGTGCTTTATATTTATTTCTCATTGTTTTCTGTATTTAAAAACTGTAGTTATTCTCTATAAAATGTATTTTTGTTAATATTTTTGGGTGTCTGGAATGGATTAATTGGATTTACATTATTTCTTATGGGAAATATGATTTCAGTTTTTGTTGAATTCGGTTTTCATCAGACTCTCTGGTTAGTTAGTTTGATATCTTTATTATTCACCCCATACCCATCCTGTGGGCGGTAGTCAAATTAAAAACGAAAACTGAGTTTCCACTGTATAATATTTTTTTTTTCAACGAACTGGCTGTATCTCACCAAGGTAGGGTGACCTAAAAAGAAAGATGAAAGTTTCTCTTTTTAAATTTAGTAATGTATACAGGAAAAGGGGTTACTAGCCTCTTGCTCCCAGCATTTTAGATGCCTCTTACAAATACTCATGGCTTATGGAGGAAATATTCTGTTCCAGTTCCCCATGGAACTTCAAGGCTATATTTTGACGAAAAAACGTTACGAAAATAAAAATTTATGAAATCCAAGGCTTACGATAATCAAGGGTCCACTGTACGTATATATACGTACAGTGGACCCTTGATTATCGTAAGCCTTGGATTTCATAAATTTTGATTTTCGTAACTTTTTTCGTCAAAATATAGCCTTGAAGTTCGTCACTTGCCTTGAAAATAGTAGTTTGTCCTGAACGCGTACGAGCAGCCCACACACCATTCACAGTCAGTATGCCATTGTTTCTGAGCAAGTGAACATCGCTCTACACGTTCATATAATACATTTCGTATTATTCCATTCTTTTTTGTGCTTTCAACTGCTAAATAAGCCACCATGGGCCCAAAGAAAGCTCCTAGTGCCATCCCTTTGTTAAAGAAGGCGAGAAACACGATAGAATTAAAGAAAGAACTCGTAGCAAAGTACCAAAGTGGAGGCGGAAGAGATAGGGGAGAATGTACCTTTTTCAGTGATTCTACGATATGTACGATACTAAAGCAGCAGGAGTTGATTAAGGCTATCACTCCAGCCAGCGATAAAGTGTAGCATTAACAGTGTATCAAGTAAGTTAAGCGATTAATCGCTAGAAAAAGGACAGCATGAAACTAACTCCTCCAATGTTATTGGAGGTATATAGGGCTACTGACAACACTGCCACCTTCATCACCATGTAAAGCTTATGCTCTCAGTGGCCCTTATATACCTAACAACAACAACACCACTCGTGACATACGTAATGATATATTTTATTCATTCTAGAGTATATGTCAGGTTTCTATGTTATTAATATTGTTTATTATGTCATATTAGATCAATTGTGATAGATAAATAAGCCGTAGATCTAGTTGATATTAGTGTCATATTGAAGGACTATCTTGTCCTGTCTCCAAACACTCCCCTGCCACCGCCGCCACAATTCCTAACATACGTAATGACATATTTTAGTCATACACTAACAAGAGTCTTCAATAAAGGTAAGTGTGATGTTATTATTGTTTTATTCTTCATGTCTCATTGTCTTCTGTGTATGTAAATCTTATTTCGTGTAAAAAAAAATATTTTTTGTTAATACTTTTGGGTGTCTGAAATGGATTATGTAATTGGATTTACATTATTTCTTATGGGGAAAATGTTTTTGAAAATCGTAAATTGTGAATTTCATCAGACTCTCTGGAACGGATTATGATAATCAAGGGTCCACTGTATAAATTTCCTGCTAAAATACTGTATTTGTACTTATTCTCTCAAAACATTGTTTATTAATGGAGCAACTCAGTCTTTGCTATCACAACTGACTTTTTTATTCATAAATAAATCAGCAAAATAATGAAAAGCTTTAAACTACTGTACTAATGAATCATAAATACAGTGGACCCCCGAGTAACGAGCAAAATTCATTCCAAAAGCCTGCTCAAGTGCCATTACCGAACGAATTTACTCCCTTAAGAAATAATGTCAAGTAGGTTAGTCCATTTCAGACCCACAAAAATACACTTACAAAAGTACTTACAATATTATACTTACATAATTGTACGATTTCCAGGGTGCGCGTTACTTGGGGGTCCACTGTACTAATACTATAACCTCATGATTATTTTAAATTTTAATTTATTTAAAAAAACAACAACATATAGTATTCCACTAGCTGGGTTAATATTTACCCAGACTGATATTCAAGCAACAATATGTATAAGAACTACATTCATGTAGGTTTGGTGAAAGATCACCTACCTATCTTGGGCTAGTAGGCCTGCAGCAGTGCTTCTTTTTTAAGTGAGTGTTACTTGGACTTGCCTAGCATGGGCCAGTAGGCCTGCTGCAGTGCTCCTTATGTTCTTATTACACAGGAGCATCTAATACTGTACGTTAGTTGTCATTTTTCAGACCAAAATAAGTTTATTGTATTTGTAGTGCAAACAGTTAACCATTATTTTGTCCTAAAATTTTGTAATATCTGAGACAATAGTATGTTTACCATTACTTTCAGAAAACTTTTCTGTCAGAGAAAAAAAGTGTTTTTCACTTCACACTCACTAGCACTGCTGTGCAATAAATACCGAGTTTATTTTTCATATTCTTGTTATTTGCTTGCGTCACTCATTCACTTATATCTAAGATTTCTAAAAGTAAAAATATATGACTTATAATTTTCTACAAAAGTATAAATGTTTTAAAATGTTCATACTGTACTCTACACAGCTACTGGCTCCTCTATTATGGCATTTTCATAACAGATTTCACAGAATCAGGTTTTGCTCTGCTCTCTGGTGGACTTTCTTCACATATAGAACCTAATCCACTGGAATCTTCAGATATAGTTCTGTCTCTGAATCTTTCACTAGGAAGAAGATTAACATATTCTTCTTCTGATTTTTGCTCTTTCAAATATTTTCTTGGGAGAGATTGAGCTGTGGTTTTTACAATATCATAGTTCATATATGAACGTTCATCTTGGTCCTGATTTATTTGAGAGCTTTTCATATTTTGAGCATCTTCGCTGATAAGATAATTATTTTCATCAACTTTAAGAAAGCTGTTCATGGCCATGTAGCTAGGGTTTGTTTGCACACATACTGAAGGACTGTAAAGACCACTGTCATGCTTTTCCATCTCAGATGCTCTACGGACAAGTTTGTGACGATGAGCAACAGAATTTCTAGAATCTTGACTGGGATATTTCTGAAATTTGGGGACATCACCAATACTGACAAATGCTGGGGAATTTTCTCGGCTCCCCTGACTATTTAATCTATTTGGTGTTGATGCAGAATCCATCTTCAGGTAGAGATCACCATCAGTTCCATTATTAAAGCTTACAGGAACTATATCACTATCCCGCTTTGTTATAGAAGTCACAGTATCTTCATCAAAGTTAAATACATTCTGATCATTTCTGGTGGGTGAAGACATTGACATGTAAGCACCAACTGAGCTTCCACTACCTTTCTCAGCCTCCTGCTGGAGAAAATTCGCTTGCATAAATGTCTGACGTGGGGTATGAACATGTTGTCCATTATGGATTTCATGCTCTGGCAAGACAGATTCAAATGGGCTTGGACTGAAAGGCATCTCATATCCATCTTCGCCACGATTTGGGCTTACATCACGCACTTTTGAGGAATAATCTGGACTTTGCAACATGTTTAGGAAGCTGCTTTCTGTGTTATCCATTTGATAAGGTTCATTCAGCTCCAGGTAGTACTGTAAGATATTAAAGTGTGTTAATTATGAAACTTAAATGTGTAGGATATGACTTTATATCATACCAAATAGCAAAGCAAATAGATGAATGATGTGAATATAGTAGTTGCACAATTATATCTATTTCTAGTTTAGGTATTAATATATTACAGTTTTTTCTGAAGCAAATTATGCAACTTATGAAACTGAATTAGTTTAGCACTTTGTTTTGATTAATATAATAATACGAAATTGAACAGATTTTAATCTACTATTTAAAATTTTATTTAAAAAAATAGATTTAAGTGTGCATTTTTTAAATGTTTTGTATAACCAAAATTTGAAAACAAAAAAGCATTAAAAAATACAAATATCATTATAACAAAACTTCTACAGGAAACCTAAATAAAGCTGAGAATTTTCTAGATAAACATATTAAAAGTAAAATGTATCTTATAATCTTGTTTATTCTTCAAAAAGTTTGATTCAGCAGTTTTATGGATACAGTAGGACCCCACTTATATGGCAGGTTAGGTTCCAGGCTACTGCCAGAAAGCAGAATGCCATTTTTTCCATTTATAAATGCATAAAAATGTCAGATGACAAGTTTACACTAACATATATTAAGCTAAAAGTAGAACTAGCCATTAACCCTTTACCGGGCAGGACCGTGTACAGACGGTCCTAAACACGTGTTTTTGCGCGTGTCATCCTACTCCCCCAGCGCATCTAGGTTCCCATTCTCTATATCTGACCAATCACAAGCCTTCTGTGAGTCGCTCCATTGGTTGAGAGACCAAAATGTAAACACTTCTCGCTTGGCGTCACCCAGAGCCGATTTTTTGCTCTTGTTCCACTCATATACACTGTGATTATACTCTCTACAATGTCGGTAAGTACTAATTGTTGTGTCCAGTGTGTAAATGAATAGTTTAGGCATATTTTGAGATATATATCAGGAGTTAGATATGCATAATATGAGTGTACCATGCAATTGAAAAAAGTGCAACAAAAGAGGACCGTGTACAGACGGTCCCGCCCGTCAGGGCCACATTTTAAATTTCAGTAAATAAATATTTATATAAAAATTTCTAGTGCATATATGAATTCTGTAGTGGTCTGGGTGTGTACAGAACATTCTTATTGTCATTCCAGATCAATGAGAAATTGTTCTATTGTGAACCCTTCCAACAGAAGTTCAAATATCTCTGCTTTTTGGTGGAAAGTGACTCAGATCCAGAACCAGATGACCTGTTGCCATCTCCAGTGCAGTACCAACGTGCAGAAAGGCCTGATGACAGTGTGAGGTTTGACCAAAATGATAGGTTTGATAAAATGCTAGGTCACTGGCCAGTGCAAGGCAGAATATTTACATGCAATTATTGCAGCAAAACGAAAAATCATGTCAAATCCTCATTTTTGTGTGCCGTATGCAAGGTAAATCTATGCATCAAGAAGGAAAGAAATTGTTTCATAGCCTTTCATTGTAGCAATTAGTGATCAAGAATGATTGTTTTTTCTCAGGAAATTCAGGAATATGGGACTTGAAAGTTTTATCCCTTTGCAATGTGTCCATGTTGCTCTTTGGTTCACTTTAATATTTTTTATACCTACAAAATGTTTGGAAACAAGTTCCATTTGTGTTTTTGATATTGTCTATTAGTATAATAAAATAGAAAAATACTTATTTGGTGTTTTATTAACAATTGCAAATTTGCAACATTCAGAATTTGACACCCTTTAACGGTCAGGACCGTCTGTAGACGGTCCTTAAATATTGGCAATTGCGTGAAAAGTTTTTTTTTAGAATTTCAATTATATGGGCTCATTATCCTTACATTGAGTTACTCTATCCACTCATATGAAATACATTTCGAAATTATCATTTTCCAGGGAGTGCCCGGTAAAGGGTTAAAAACAATAAAAAGTAAAATACTTACACAGTACATTCATTACTTACAGTAATGAATGTAAGGGAGAGAGGTAAGTAGTATTTATTTGTAGGAAGTCAGGTGCAGGTAGCCAGGAAGCCCATCTGGCTCCCACTTCTAACATAATATACGATATTTAAAGAGGCCCAGAGTGATGTTATTACCATTGACATACCTTGTTCACTGAGTTTAATCATTGCTAACAATTACCTTTAGATGCCATCATAAACGAAGGGAGAAGTGATGAGAAGTCATGCCGAGAATTGTAAACAAAGCCGAATGCGTTAAGGGGAGTGACTGGGTCAAAGGCAGATTGATACACATTTTCTCTGGTGCTGGACCAGAGAAAACATAATTTTTTCTTTCACCTGGCTACATCTCCACCTGGTTACATCTGTTTATATGCTATGTAACATGTTTCTTATATAATTTTGAAGAAAATATCATAGATGGATTAATGAAAATGTCTATATATTAACATAAAAGAAGACATTTAATGTGTCCTAGAGTGATTATTATTATTACTATGGTGTCAAGACTAGAGGGACACTCTTACTGATTTTAATGTGTACCTGCACACCAGCAGAGTGTGTAAGTTTATTTAGGTACAGGTACACATAAGTATTATCAGAGTACACATAAAATACGCAGTAACTTTAAAACACTTGAAATTTTGGAAAGTTTCCAGACATAATGGAGAGACATGCTCACGGAGAATGTAAACAAACTGGGTGGCGTGCGGTGACTGTATTAGAAAGTCAGGTGGGGGGAGCCGTACAGCGAGTTTTGGTCATACTGTAATTTGAAATGTTCATAGTAGTGGAATGCTGCAAGGCAAAATGCCATAAAGTGGGGCCCTACTACATTAGCTTTAAGGGCTATGTTGTGAACCTGCATGTCAGACTCATCTAGCTCTATACTCATAAGTTAATTTTATTGTCTGATTCTTATAAAAAATTACAATTTAATGTTCTTTTAAAGTTTCTAAATTAATCACATTTAAAATTAAGAGGCAGTAGGGTGGTTGCACGTATGCACTGTGTTGGAAATAGGATGGTTCTTCAATTATGTGGTATAAGTCGGATAGTTCAGTTGTGTTGTGGGATAAGTAGGATAGTTTTTCAATTGTGTTGTGAGATAAGTAGGATAGTTCTTCAATTGTGTTGTGGGATAAGTAGGATGGAACTTCAATTGTGTTGTGGATAAGTAGGATTGGTACTTCTACCTTAAACTGCATCCTACTTGGTGGTGGTCATCTTCACTTTCTTTATATATACACTGCTTGTCACGGCATTATGCCGGGTGAGCATCATGGCATAATGCCGTAACGAAAATCAAAGGCCTACCATACAGAGGGGGGGGGTCTTTTTTCATCAGCGCATTCTGCTGGGTAGCAGCCATTAGCATGACGTCACAGCCTGCTGCCACACTTCACGGTGACTTCTCATTGCTCACATGGCTGCCGTGGTGAGAGGAAGTGTTGCACTTTTGTCTCTCATCTGCCCCATTGTTTGTCCGGTGTTCCCTTTAGTTTTGGGGCTATACATCTTTGATTATGGGTAAAAGGAAGTCTTTAACACTTGAGACTATAGCTCAAATCATAGGGCTTCACAAAGCTGGGCACCAGACAAAAGAAATAGTGGAGAATGTTGGTGTGTGTGAGCGTTCATTGAGGAACTGGGTGCAGTGTTTCAAGGCTGGTGGCGGTGTCGAGTTACCGTTTGCCAAACCTCGGCCTGGGCCCTTGAAGAAGACACCTATTCATAATTTAACTGTGTTAAAGAAGCAGTTACTCTCTAACTGCTTCTTTAACACAGTTAAGGTATGAACAGAGGTCTTCTTCGAGGGGCCAGGCTGAGGCTTGGCAGATGGTAACTCAACACCGCCACCAGCCTTGAAACGCTGCACCCAGTTCCTCACTGAATGTTCACACCCACCAACATTCTCCACTATTTCTTTTGTCTGGTGCCCAGCTTTGTGAAGCCCTATGATTTGAGCTATAGTAGTCTCAAGTGTTAAAGACTTCCTTTTACCCATAATCAAAAATGTATAGCCCCAAAACCAAAGGGAACACCTGACAGAAGATGGTTTGGATGAAAGACAAAAGTGCAATACTTCCTCTCACCACGGTAGCCACGTGAGCAATGAGAAGTCACTGTGAAGTGTGGCGGCAGGCCTTGACATCATGCTAACTGCTGCTACCCAGCAGAATGCAATGACAAAAAAAGACCCCTCCTGTATGGTAGGCCTTTGATTTTCATCATCGGCATTCTGCGGGGCCACTCACCCGGCATAATGCCATGATGAGCACTGTACATTGGCTGTCAACAGATTTTTTTCTCAATCCTTTTTATTTTTGTCCTACTTTTTCTCATATATGCTGGCTGGGGGCAAATACTGTACCCATTATTTATTCATAAATCATATCTTCACTGTAAGTGGCAACTCTTCAAACCAGCATTTAAAATTCTTAAGTGTTTTATGTGCACTAACACTTGAGGGTATTTTAAAAGTTTGGTGTTTCCAGAGAAAACATGACATCAAAGAAATTGTCATTATAGTTTTAAAATGGGGAAGCGCTAAACCAATAAGGGTCAAACAGCGCTTGGGCATCAAAGAAATGGATTGAGAAGTAATGCATCTAGTGATTGGAAGTCATATGTTACAAAATTATTTTTGGTATGCAGTAAACTTCAATTTTTATCATTCCACATAAGATTTACTTTCAAGACTTGCACCTTTAAAAATTACAGTTATCTTTTTAATACAGGTAGTTATGCTGTAATGTTTTTTACATACCTGTTTCTCTGCCTCACCCAAGATCTCTCCAAGACTCTGTTCCAGATTGGAAAAGGAAGGTCTCTCTAAAGGATCACTGTTCCAGCACTCCAGCATTATACGGTATCTAATATATAATACAGAAATTAATAACCATTGTTAAAAAGTAACTGAAACAGTATATGTTTAAAAATTATTCATATACCAGGATTTAACCTACATTATAGTACTATGTACATGGTCCTCTATAAATTATTAATTTACCAGAATTACTTACATTATAATACTACAGAATTATCAATAAATTATTCATACATGTACTCAAATTACATTATAATACTACACAATTATCAGTAAGTAACCATAGGTACACACATTTATGCATTGTACACTAATTTTAGCAACAGGCCAAATGGCAGAAACATTCACACTCACAAGCCATAGGTAGAATATTTTGGCTGCTCCAACCTGATGCCTTTTTCTAGCTTGACAATAAAATTCTCATCAAACTCTATTCCAGGATATGGATTTTGTCCAAGGCTGAAAATTTCCCATAACACTACACCAAAAGACCAGACATCACTCTGAATGGAGAACACACCATCTCTTAAGCATTCCAATGCCAACCACTTCACTGGTACTGGGCCCTGTGGATGATATAAAAGTAGTGAATTTTTTTTTTAATACACTGGCTGTCTCCCACTAAGGCAGGGTGACCCAAAAAAAAGAAACTTAAGGTTTTTCTTCATTTTACATTTAGTAACTTATACAGGAGAAAGGGTTACTGGCCCCTTGCTCCTGGCATTTTACTCGCCTTTTACGACACACAGGCTTACAGAAGAAGGATTTTTCTCCACTTCCCCATGGAGTAGTAGTGAATTATGGTTATTAAAAGTGACAATACAATAGCTACCAAAAACAACAGCACAATAGTATTTGAAGTGCAAATTAGCAACATAATGACTAATGAGCATGGTGGTAAGTTGAGTAAAATTTAGTCTTTAAATTAAAAAAATAAGTGGTACCTTGACTTACGAGTGCTTCAACTTACGAGTTTTCCAAGTTATGAGCCGCCGCTCAGTCAATTTTTTGCTTTGAGTTACGAGCGGGCTTCAGATATGCCGCCACTCGCAGGAGATACCGAGGAAATAGTAGTATCAAAAACCTTGTTAATAACCAATGTGCAACATCCTTTCAATTTTGATACCACTGGTAGTGTCATCCTGCCAGAATGTTCTATAATGTATGCCCGAAGTAAAGAGAAACAATTCTGGAACATATGTAATACATGTTCAGCTGGTTGGGTGGACGGCAGCTGGCTGGCTGGCTGATTTGCTTTGGCTGTCTCTATCTCCTTCTGTCTGTTAGATAGTTACCATTTTGTCCTAGGCACATGTCAATTAGACCATCTGTGTCTATCTCACAGGTACACATAAATACAGTTATACATAGTGTAAATTACCTAGGATAGCCCAAAAAATCCAGACTAAGTGCTATACTATGCTTGTAAATATAAGGCATAATAAGCATGACTGGAAAATAATACACATTTTCACTTGTTCAGAAATCAGACGTGAAGACTCTGCATCGTGTGTAATACCTGTTGGTTCATGAGCGGCTCTCTCTCTGAGACAGAGAGACAGGAAGACAGAAACACAGGCAGGCAGACAGACAAACAGACAGATATAAACAAACAGATAGACAGACATGTTTATGTGCAACAATGAAAAATAAAGCCAAGGCAGTGCACGATAATCAAAAATGTCACTCCACTGCTGCACTGTCAGCAGTGGAGTGACACTCATCTTACACCGTCCTTCAAGGAGTTTCATATATACTCCAGCATTTCTAAAACATTACCTGGAGTTTACCTGGAGAGAGTTGCGGGGGTCAACGCCCCCGCGACCCGTCTGTGACCAGGCCTTATGGTGGATCAGGGCCTGATCAACCAGGCTGTTGCTGCTGGCCACACGCAGTCCAACGTATGAACCACAGCCTGGCTGGTCAGGTACTGACTTTAGGTGCCAAGTCCAGTGCCTGCTTGAAGACAGCCAGAGGTCTATTGGTAATCCCCCTTATGTATGCTGGGAGGCAGTTGAACAGTCTTGGGCCCCTGACACTTATTGTGTTGTCTCTCAACGTGCTAGTGGCACCCCTGCTTTTCATTGGCGGGATGTTACATCGTCTGCTGAGTCTTTTGCTTTCGTAGGGAGTGACTCTCGTGTGCAAGTTTGGTACTAATCCCTCTAGAATTTTCCAAGTGTATATAATAATGTATCTCTCCCGCCTGCATTCTAGGGAGTACAGGTTTAGGAACTTCAAGCGTTCCCAGTAATTGAGGTGGTTTATCGCAGTTATGTGTGCCGTGAAGGTTCTCTGCACATTTTCTAGGTCAGCAATTTCACCTGCCTTGAAAGGTGCAGTTAGTGTGCAGCAATATTCCAGCCTAGATACAACAAGCGACCTGCAAAGTCTCAACATGGGCTTGCCATCCCTGGTTTTGAAGGTTCTCATTATCCATCCTGTCATTTTTCTAGCAGATGCGATTGCTACAGTGTTATGGTCCTTGAAGGTGAGATCCTTTGACATGATCACTCCCAGGTCTTTGACATTGGTTTTTCGCTCTATTGTGTGGTTGGAATTTGTTTTATACTCCGATGAGATTTTAATTTCCTCACGCTTTTCCATATTGGCAAAATTATTTATTTACAAATACATTTTTCGTATTTAAAACCCGTAACAAAAAAATTGGGGTGGTTTTTCGAGGGCTGGAATGGATTAATGGCATTTCAATTAATTTCAATGAGGAAAATTGATTTGATATATGTACGAGCAAATTGAGTTACGAGCTCGGTCACAAAACAAATTAAACTCGTAAGTCAAGGTACCACTGTATTAAGAGCATAAAAAAAAATATTGTACTGTACTCCATCATGATCTGTGACTATTTTTATACACAGATTCTTACAGTTAACAAGTATAACTGGTATAGTATGATGGTGTTATTTGCGAGCTAGCTCCCAGAACCGCAAATTTGTCAATCATTATTGTCTTTATGCCAGCGACTTTTTTTTTTATTCAAGGAAATTAATATATCCTTCCCATTTCTGGATGGAACCTGACAACCTCCAGTTTTGTGTGTGCTGTATGACTCCTATGGGTGTAGCACATTATTATTATTATTATAAAAATAAGTATGTGATTGATTCTCAATACACAAGTAGTTTTCATATCTGCTCCCTGTCAACAGGTTTTACTGTGTATCTATTAGATTACCAATGTGTATTACAATTGACCAAGACTTGTGTAAACAGTGACTAGTATTGTGGGGACCTGGACTCCATCCTTATGTTTCCATGTCATCAAGATACATACATTACTTTTCTTCTTGTAGTTCTCATTTTTGTATATGTCTTTTGCAAGTCCAAAGTCACTGATCTTGACAATATTTTCTTCAGCCAAAAGAACATTGCGGGCTGCCAAGTCTCCATGAAGCACCTAGTTAGAAGACACAAGTATTAAAACAGGTTAAGTAAGAGGGAACAGTAAATAGCATTCTAAATGAGAAAAACTATGTATTGCACTGGAGGATGTGGTCTCTTGAATTCAAGAGTCCACATCCTCCTTGATGCTACTAAGGGGCTTTTGATCCAAATCAGTAATAACTCAACAAAAAGCAGCTGTAAGAATGATGACCCAGTCTAGTGCCAGACAACATACTCCCCTACTCTTCAAAAGCTTAAACTTACTCAATATATATAATATTCACTCATACTACTGTGCATACAATTCTAATATAAACCCTGCTCTGAAACTTTTTGTTAATAGCTGCAACAAAACTCATAGGTATAATAAAAGACAAAAATTTCTTTGATATTTCCCATGTCTGGCTCAACCTGTGTAAAAAATCAATGCTCATAAAAGGCTCTCAAGTCTGAAACTCTCTGCTTGAAGACTCCAAAGGTTTCCTATCAGCCAATCACTTCATAGCTGTTGTTAAAAAGTACCTCCTTACCTTTAATGTGATGCTGACACAATATACAATGTCAAACACATCCTGAAACCTGTTTTCACACAACTCAATCCCTGTTTTTGTTCCAGCTCTCCTTCAACTCCCATATATATTACTAGGAATACACTATATCATCATAGTTTGCAATAATTCAAGTAACTCACGGCCTGAAAAATGTCAAAAGTCCCCATCTGCCAACTTCTTTACTAATATTGTTAAATAAGCACTTATTACATCTCATAAAAAATGTAATTTCCATTAACTATAACTCTGGTTTTCCTTCAAAATGAATCCATTAACTATAAATTAACATGCTGTGTTTTCACCACCACTATTCAATCACAAAAAAAAAAAAAAAAAAAACCGAAGATCATTGAATCAATATAAATATGTAATTTTTTTGTAAATGACCATTTATCATTTGCAACCTTTCTTATTGTACTTATAATTGTAGTTAACTGCATGATAAGTCTTACATAATATGCTGTGTCTAGTTTTTATGTAGCATGTAAACCTAACAAGTTTACCCAAAATGCATTGCTTAAATAGTGGTAGGGTTACACAAAAGAGAAAACATTTTCACCATCATTCACTCCACCATCTTGTCAGAGGCACACCAATACTAGTTCGGATGATGAATCAATTATTATTATCATAAGGAACAGGACCTGTTTCCCTCCTTCTTTAGACCAAAATTGACTGCCTCCAATTTCCCAGTCACTGGATGACCCCTATATGTTTAGTACTTTCCCCTGAATACAAGTGTAGTAATAATAACAGGTGAGAGAAGGCAAAAGAACCAGGAAGAAAGTACAGAATTCCATTACTCTGCACCTTACGCTAAATTCACATTATGTTATCAAGAGTTTAAAAAAAAAAATGGCTTAATGTAGCCTAATTTAAAATATGCATAATGAATATTTACCTAAATACTACAGATTTTGAAAGAGAAATTGTTAGTACAGTACAGTGGTTGATTCTTGGAATATCATGTTTAACCCTTTGACTGTCAGAGGCCCCATTTGAAAAAAAAAAAAAAAAAAAAATTCTTATGAAATGATAGAGAATCTTTTCCCGATGATAATGACACCAAAAGTACGAAATTTGATGGAAAACTTACGGAATTACACTCTCGCGAAGTTAGCGATGTCAGTGATATATATGCATTGGCGATTTCACCGACTTTGAGCCCTATTTTCGACCAATTCCATTGTTACAGTTGACCAAACTCATAGCTATTTCTTTAGAACTCCATTTGTTCTATCGATTGAGTACAAGAATCCACCAATTTACTGATTTCAACTACCCAATAAAGTGGTCAGAAATTGGCAATTTGGCCAATTTCATGAAAAATAAAAAAGATATCAATTTCAAAATAGGGTCCAGAATAAACAATGCAGACATTCCTGACACTAAAATAAGATTTTCTCTGTTCATTAGTCATGTCTTTAGGCCCCTCTTATATTACTCTTGCTTTCTATTTTGATTTTTTATTCACACAAAATAGAAGATTTACTGTTATGCAGACTACTGCATTATTGTAAAAATGGTATAAATAATATCAGTGCACTTGTGTAAGAATATTAGACTCAACAGTTGACGTGTATTGGATGCATGGCATGATTTGTGTACTCTTGAACATTGGCAAAAATCGAACATTTCCACTACTTTGAGCTCAATTTCAAGGTCATTTTCATTATGACACTAATCTAAATCATCTCTATTTCTGTAATATGTTTTCCATTTTATCAAATGAGACCACGAAAAAGAGAATACATACAACCATAAATACTATACGAAAATACACCTCAAAGTCGGCGTTTTAATCCAAAAAAAAAGGTCGGAGTTTTTTTTTTTTCATTATGCACTGCGTGCTGCAGGATTTTTTTTATACAGCGCACACTAACCACACAGACCTATTCTCTCATATGTGGGCCTACCAGCTTTCTCCTGCTTGATTTGAAGCTGCTAAAATTTTTGAGTATGTATACGTCCGAAACACTGGCTCGTAAGACGTATATATACGACCGAAACAGTCAAAGGGTTAAAAAAAAAAAACATACAGTGGACCCTCGGATATTGAACGGCTCAGCAATCGAGCATATCGGAAATAGAACAAGAAAATCGATGTCGACAATCGAACAAAATATCGCTAATCGAACAAGTGCGTACCAGACCTGTCCGCCCAGGCGCGCTTGGGTGCCTGACCGCGCAGGCGTGGGGAGCCAGTCTCGCATTGTTTATGCTTGAGAGAACAATACCCCGCACGTTCATCCAAACATTTCACAATTAATTAATTGTTTGGAGTTTGTTCATTAAGTGCAACTGTGAAATAAGCTACCATGGGTCCCAAGAAAGTTCCTAGTGGTACCCCTGTGGTGAAGAAAGTGAGAAACACCATAGATATGAAGAAGGAAATAATACAAAAATACGAGAGTGGTGTGCGCATTTCTGAGCTTGCCAGGATATATGGCAAAAACAGGTCAACTATCGCTTCTATCCTGGCTAAGAAGGAACAGATCAAGGAAGCTGATGTTGCAAAAGGTGTTAATATGCTAGCCAAAAATAGACCACAAATAATCGAAAAGATTGAGAAGTTGTTGCTAGTGTGGATCAAGGATAAAGAGTTAGCGGGTGGTAGTGTGTCGGTGTCAATCATTTGTGAAAAGGCAAGGAAGTTGCATGCCGATCTTTCAAAGAAAATGCCTGCAACCAGTGTTGATTGTAGTGTTAGTGAATTTAAAGCCAGCAAAGGCTGGTTTGAGAGATTTAAGAAGTGTAGTGGCATACACAATGTGGTAAGGCATGGTGAGGCTGCCAGTTCAGACAAACGTGCGGCTGAAAAATTCAGTACTGAATTTCAGGACTACATAAAGACTGAAAATTTGAAACCTGAACAAGTGTTCAATTGTGACGAAACAGGCCTGTTTTGGAAGAAAATGGCCAAAAGGACCTACATTACTCAGGAGGAAAAGGCACTGCCAGGACACAAGCCTATGAAAGACAGGCTAACTCTCATGTTGTGTAGTAATGCTACTGGGGATTTTAAATTTAAGCCTTTACTGCTGTATCACTCAGAAAATCCCAGTGTTCAAGAAACACAATGTCGTCAAAAATAGATTGTGTGTCTTGTGGAGAGCTATTCAGAATGCATGGGTCACAAAGCAACTTTTCAGTGAGTGGATCCATGAAGTATTTGGCCCCAGTGGCTCCTGCACATCCTCAAAACATGGAAGACTTACTGTGTGAAGACTTCAGATTTATAAAAGTGAAGTTCTTGCCTCCTAACACCACTCCTCTCCTCCAGCCCATGGACCAGCAGGTCATTTCCAACTTCAAAAAACTACACAAAAGCATTGTTTGAAAAGTGCTTTGAAGTGACCTCAGACACTCAATTGACCCTTAGAGTTCTGGAAGAATCACTTCAATATCTACAACTGCATAGGCCTTATAGGTAAGGCTTGGGAGGGAGTGACTTCCAGGACTTTGAACTCTGCTTGGAGACCATTGTGGCCAGATTGTGTCCAACAGAGGGATTTTGAAGGGTTTGAGGCTGGCCCTGACCCTGCCAATCCTGTGCCTGTTGTGGAAGGTATTGTGGCATTGGGCAAATCCCTGGGTTTGGAGGTGAGTGGCAAGGATGTGGAAGAGTTGGTGGAGGACCACAGGGTAGAGCTAACAACTGAAGAGCTGCAACAGCTGGAACTGGAAGAGCATAAGACCAGATTTGAGGCTATTGATTCACAGGAGGAGGAGGAAGCCTTCTTCAGTGCTTAAGGACATGTGTACAAAGTGGAATGAGTTGCAAAGTTTTGTTGAAAAATACCACCCTGAGCAAGCTCAAACAAGCCATAACAGAGGTGTTCAGTGACCAAACAATGTCCTACTTCAGGCAAATGTTAAAGAGGCGCCAGAAACAGAGGACTGTGGACAGTTATTTTGTATGACAGGGGTCCAGTGACTCTCAAGCTCGTCCTAGTGGGATTAAAAGACCAAGAAGAGAAGTAACCCCAGATAGGGCTTTGATACCTGAAGTCCTTTTGAAGGGGATTCCCCTTCAAACACTAACCCCTCCCACCCTCACTCCTCCTCCCTATCTTCAATATGCCATCAACAATCTTCAATAAAGATAAGTAAAAATACAATGGTACCTTGGTTAGCGATATTAATCCGTCACAGAGGGCGTATCTGTAACCGATTTTATCGTTATCCGAATCAGTTTTCCCCATAAGAAATAATGGAAATAAAATTAATCCGTTCCAGACTTCCAAAAGTAGTAAAATAAAATAGTTTTTAGAACTTTTTGACATTAAATAATACACAATTTTATGAACAATAAAGAAATACATGTAAATATAGTACAATAACATGTCACTTACATTTATTGAAGAGTTGTTGATGTGTGGAAGACGGGAGGAGGAGAAAGGATGGAGTACGTAGTATGCTAGTGTTTGGAAGGGGAATCCCCTTCCATTAACACTGCAGGTACCAAGTTCTTTTCTGGGGTTACTGGCCTTTTTCTTTTAATGCCACTAGGACCAGGTTGAGAGTCACTGGACCCCTATCTAACAAAAAATCTGTCCAGGGAGCTGTGTGTCTGGCGATTCTTTAAAACATCCCTGAAATGGGACACCACAGTGTCATTGTACAGGTTGCCAGCATGGCCTGCAACAGCATGGTTAGGGTGATATTCATCCATAAAGCCTTGCACCCTGCTCCACATTCCACAAATCTCCTTAATCACTGAAGAAGGCACCTTCTTCCATCTCTGTTCACCTCCTCCTCCTCTGAACCATTGTCCTGACCTGTGGTCTCTTGTTGCTGTTGCTGTTGAAGCTCTTGCAGATCTTCAGTGGTTAGCTCTACATTGTGCTCCTCCACCAACTCTTCCACATCCTCACCACTCACCTCCAACCCCATGGACTTGCCCAGTTCCACAATTTCTTCCACAACAGGCTCAGGCTGAGGCTCAGGTGCAGGCTCAGGGTTCTGAGGCTCAGCCCCAAAACCTTCAAAATCCCTCTCTAGGACACAGTCTGGCCACAATTTTCTCCAGGCAGAGTTCAAAGTCCTGGTAGTTACTCCCTTCCAAGCCTTACCTATAAGGTTTACACAATGCAGGATATGGAAATGATTTTTCCAAAAGTCTCTTAGGGTTATATTTATGTCTGTGGTCACATCAAAGCACTTTTGAAACATTGCTTTGTTGTAGAGTTTTTTAAAGTTTGAAATGACCTGCTGGTCCATGGGCTGGAGGAGAGGAGTCTTATTAGGGGGCAAGAACTTCACTTTGATGAACCTAAAGTCCTCCACAATTTTCTCTACCAAGGTTGGAGGATGATAAGGAGCATTGTCCATTATCAGGAGGCACTTAAGTGGCAAATTATTTTCCTCGAGATATTTCTTCACACTGGGGCCAAACACGCCATTGAACCAATCTAAGAAAATGTCCTTTGTGACCCATGCCTTTTTGTTAGACTTCCACATCACACACAAATTAGACTTAGTGACACCGCATCTGCCAAACATTTGGGGATTTTCAGAATGATACACCAGTAAAGGCTTGACTTTGCAATCACCACTGGCATTAGCACACATCATGAGAGTTAGCCTGTCTTTCATAGGCTTATGTCCTGGGAGTGCCTTTTCCTCCTGTGTAATGTAGGTCCTGTTTGACATTTTCTTGTTGGGGTTGGAATTGTTCAGCCTATTTGTACCCTGGAATTCCTGCACATATTTTTCAGCCGCACTTTTGTCACAACTGGCTGCGTCACCATGCCTCACAACACTATGTATGCCACTTCGATTCTTAAATCTTTGAAACCAGCCTCTGCTGGCTTTAAATTCGCTCACTTCAGCACTCGTTGCATGCATTTTCTTGACGAGATCATCATGCAACTGCCTTGCTTTTTCACATATTATTGCCTGCGAAACACTATCTCCTGCTAACTGTTTCTTGTTGATCCACACCAACAACAAATTTTCCACATCTTCCAGCACTTGCGATCTCTGTTTTGTGATCACATATGCACCTTTCGCAACAACAGCTTCCTTGATTTTACGTGTATTTCCTTGGCACAATGGTAGCGATGGTAGAATAGGCTTTACCATACAGCCTGGCCAGCTCAGTGATACGCACTCCACTTTCATATTTTTCTATTACGTATCTCCTTCTTCAGTTCTACTGTATTTCTGAGTCTCTTTACCACAGGGCTGGCACTAGGAGCTTTCTTTGGACCCATGGTAGCTTATTTAGCAGTTGCAAGCACTAAAAAAGTGGAATAATGACAATATACTGGTATGAATGCGTGGGTGGTGGTAACTTTTGATTGTAAACAATAGCACACTGACGCTCCCTGGAGTGCCCGCACAGCTGGGCCATGCGGACGCGTTCGGGACGAATATCGTAAACCGAATGGATCATTGTAAACTGAGTCAATATTTTGACGTAAAAATGTATCGCTAACCGATTTTATCAGTATCCGACGCCATCGCTAACCGAGGTACCACTGTACATGCATTTATTTACTAATATTTTTAGTAGTATGTAATTCTTTTGTGTATGTAGAACTATAATTATTTCATTAAAATATATTATTTTTTAATATTTTTTGGTTTCTGGAACGGATTAATTGTATTTCCATTATTTCTTATGGGAAATATTAATTCGATTATCGAACATTTCGAGTTAAGAACAAGCTCCTGGAACGGATTATGTTCAATTTGCAAGGGTCCACTGTACCACAAGGAGGGATTGAACTCATGTCGAGTGAGTCTTAAAACTCCAGATCAGCACATAAGCCATGTTTAAAAATATGCAAAGTACTACTACTGGCACAGGTACTCCAATGTATTTTGCAGAGAGTAAAGTAAAATTTCCGAAGCTAAACACTACCTACATAAACCCACCTTTAATACTGTATATTAAAGTCTTTGAGAGGGTGCTAAGAAGGAAAATTCCCAGTTTTATGAAAATACAGTGGACCCCCGGTTATTGGCCGTTCCTGTTATCGGCCAACTTGGTTATAGGCCAGTTTTTCGGCTTCTGGTTATCGGCCGTATGGGAAGCGTCAACCCGCCGGCCCAGCCACTTTGCGCATCAGTTTGGCTGTCTCTCGGCGCGTGAGGAAGTTTCTGCTCATTCATCCAAACATTTCACTTGTTTTCCATTGTTTTTGGGGTTTTTTTCAGTGCAACTGCGAAATAAGTAACCATGGCTCCCAAGAAAGTTCTAGTAAAGATCCTGTGGTAAAGAAAGTGAGAAACGATGGAATTTAAGAAAGAGGTGATTGAGAAATATGAGAGGTATGCAGGTGCTGGAACTTGCCAGGATGTACGGGAAAAATAAATCAACAATTACATCCATCCTGGCAAAGAAAGAACAAATAAAGGACGCTAATGTTGCCAAAGAAGTAAATGTGCTTACGAAACAAAGGTCACCAATAATGAAAGATATGGATAAGTTATTGTTATTGTGGATTAAGAAAAACAATTAGTGGGAGGCAGTGTTGTGGAGTCGATTTTTGTGAGAAGGCATGAGGATCTTGTAAAGAAACCTGGAAAAGTGCTGCTGGTAGTGAATTTAGGGCTAGCAAAGGCTGGTTTGAGAGATTTAAGAAGCGTAGTGGCATACACAGTGTTGTAAGGCATGGTGAGGGTGCAAGTTCTGACAAATGTGTGGTTGAAAAATATGTTCAGGAATTCAAGGGGTATATAGAGGCTGAACAATTCCAACCCCAACAAGTGTTCAATTGTGACGAAACAGGCCTGTTTTGGAAGAAAATGCCAAATAGAACCTACATCACGCAGGAGGAAAAGGCACTGCCAGAACACAAGCCTATGAAAGACAGGCTAACTCTCTTGTTGTGTGGTAATGCTAGTGGGGATTTCAAAGTGAAGCCTTTGCTGGTGTATCACTCTGAAAATCCCAGTGTTCAAGAAAAATAATGTCATCAAGAATAGATTGTGTGTGATGTGGAAAGCTAATAATAAGGCATGGGTCACAAGGCAAATTTTCAAAGTGTGGGTTAATAATGTGTTTGGCCCAAGTGTGAAAAAAACCTCCTGGAACATAAATTGCCACTCAAGTGCCTCCTGGTACTGGACAATGCTCCTGCACATCCTCCAGACTTGCAAGACCAAGTGTTTAGAGACTTCAGTTTCATCACAGTGAAGTTCTTGCCTCCTAACACCACTCCTCTCCTGCAGCCCATGGACCAGCAGGTCATTTCTAACTTCAAAAAACTCTACACCAAAGCAGTGTTTCAAAATGTGCTTTGATGTAACCTCGGACACTCCGTTGACCTTAAGAGAGTTCTGGAGGAATCACTTCACTATCCTCCATTGCATAAGCCTTATAGGTAAGGCTTGGGAGGGAATGACTTCCAGGACTTTGAACTCTGCTTGGAGAAAATTGTGGCCAGATTGTGTCCAGATTGAAGGGTTTGAGGCTGACCCTGACCCTGCCGACCCTCTGCCTGTTGTGGACTCTATTGTGGCATTGAGGACGTCCCTGGGGTTGGAAGTGAGTGGCAAGGATGTGGAAGAGTTGGTGGAGGACCACAGGGAAGAGCTAACCACTGAAGAGTGGAAGAGCTTCATCTGGAACAGCATCAGACCACAGTTGAGAAACGTGCTTCAGAAAAGGAGGAAGAGGGAGTGAAGGAGGTGCCTTCTTCAGTGATTAAGGACATTTGTGCAAAGTGGAATGAGGTGCAAAGTTTTGTCAAGAAATACCACCATGACAAGCTGAAACAAGCTATATATCTGCAACATGTTTAGTGACAAAACCTTGTCCCACTTCAGGGAAATCATAGAGAGACGCAAGAAACAGAGCACTCTGGACAGATATGTTGTGACAGGGGTCCAGTGACTCTCAAGCTGGTCCTAGTGGCATTAAAAGACAAAGAAGGGAAGTAACCCCAGAGAGGGCTTTGCTACCTGAAGTCCTTATGGAGGGCATTTCCCTTCCAAACAATAACTCCTCTCTTTCCTCTTCCCTATCTTCCAGAAGCCAGCATTAGTCTTCAATAAAGGTATGTAATACTGATTTAATTGTTAAAAAAATTATTTTTGTGAATATTTTTGTCTGGAATGGATTAATTGTATTTACATTATTTCTTATGGGGAATACAGTCATCCCTCGGTTTTCGGTTTTAATCCGTTCCAGATGGATCGGCTGAAACCAAAATCGGCGAAAACCAAAACTATTTTCCCCATAAGAAATAATGGAAATTCAATTAATCCGTTTCAGAAACCCAGAAGTTTGGCAAAAAAAAAATTGGGGGGGCCTTAAAGATAGATTTACATGCACAAATGAATGAAATGAATGTGGCACTTACCCTTACTGAAGACTGATGTTGTTGGATGGAAGAGAGATAGGAGGGGAGAGGGTAGAAACCCTAATTTTTGGAAGGGAATCCCCTCCATAAGGACTCTAGGTACCAAGTCCTCATCTGGGGTCACTTCCTTCTTTGTCTTTTAATCCCACTAGGACCAGCTTGTGATTCACTGCACACCTGTGGCACTAAATATCTCTCCAGAGAGCTCTGTATCTGGCGGCTTTTAAAATGTCCCTAAAATGGGACATGGAATTGTCATTGTAAAAGTAGCCAGCACGGATTGCAACATCTTTGTCAGGGTGATGTTCCTCCACAAATGATTGCACCCTACTCCACATTGCACAAATCTCCTTAATCTCTGAAGAAGGCACCTTACATCTTTCTTCCTCCACTGAAGCAATTTCTCAGATCTGTTTTGTTGTTGTTGCAGCTCAAGCTCTTGCAGCTCTTCAGTGGTTAGATCTTCATTGTGGTCCTCCACCAACTCTTCCACATCCTCTCCATTCACATCCAACCCCATAGAAGTCCCCAATTCCACAATACTTTCCACAACTTCCATAGGCTCATCAGGGTTAGCTTCAAACCCTTCAAAATCCCTCTCTTGTACACAATCTGGCCACAACTTTCTCAAGCAGAGTTCATCGTCCTGGAGGTCACTCCCTGCCAAGCTTTATCTATAAGGCCTATGCAATGGAAGATATCAAGTGACCCTTCCAGAACTCTTTTAGGGTCAATCTAGTGTCTGAGGTTACATCAAAGCACCTTTGAAACATTGCTTTGGTGTACAGTTTTAAAGTTTGCAATGACCTGCTGGTCCATGGGCTGGAGGAGAGGAGTGGTGTTAGGAGGCAAGAACTTCACTTTTACAAATCTGAATTCCTTAGGCATTTGGTCTTCCAAGTCTTGAGGATGACCAGGAGCATTGTCCATTACCAGGAGGCACTTAAGTGGCAATTTATTCTCCAATAGATATTTCTTCACACTGGGGCCAAACACTTGATTAAACCATTCCAGGAAAATTTCCCTAGTGACCCATGCCTTAGCATTAGACTTCCAAAACACACACAATTTACCTTTGTCAACACTGTATTTGCTGAACACTCTGGGATTTTCAGAGTGATACACGAGTAAAGGCTTCACTTTTAAATCCCCACTAGCATTCCCACATAACATAAGAGTTAGCCTGTCTTTCATAGGCTTGTGTCCTGACATTGCCTTTTCCTCCTGTGTGATGTAGGTCCTCCTTGGCATTTTCTTCCAAAAGAGGCCTGTTTCGCACAATTAAACACTTGTTGGGGTTTAAATTCTTCAGCCTCTACATATTGTTTAAACTCACGCACAAATTTTTCAGCCCCATCTTTATCTGAACTGGCACCCTCACCATGCCTTACAACACTGTGTATGCCAGTTCGCTCTTGAAGTTTTCGAACCAGCCTTTGCTGGCCTTAAATTCATCAACCTCAACACTGGTTCCAGGCATTTTCTTTACAAGATCGGCATGCAACAGCCTTGCTTTTTCACATATGATGGATTGCACAACACTATCACCCGCTAGCAGTTTTTGGTTTATCCACACCAATAACAATTTCTCCATATTTTCCATTGTTTGTGATCTCTGTTTCGTTATCGTATTCACCCCTTTCGCAACATTAGCTTCCGTGATTTCCTTTCTCTTGCCACAATGGAACTGATGGTTGATGGGTTTTTCTTGTATATCCTGGCGAGCTCGGCAATACGTACACCACTATCATATTTTTCTATTATTTCTTTCTTCAGTTCTATGGTGTTCTCACTTTCTTTACCAAAGAACTGGCACTAGGAGCTCTTTGGGCCCATGGTAGCTTATTTAGTAGTCACACACAATAATCAAGGGCCAAAAACAATGAATTGTTAATAAATGTTTTGTATAAACTCCTGGGGTGATGTTCACTCAAGCATAAACAATGCTAGACTGCGTGACAATGTGCGTGGGAGGTGCGTGGGTGGCGGGCCTACGGCCTTTGTATGTGCGCGGCACTAGTGGACAGGTCCCATACGATCGGCGAAAACTAAAACAATCGGCGAAAACTAAGACAAATTTTCCCTGAAAAAAGTCGGCGAAAACCAAAATCGGCGAAAACTGGGACAAGCGAAAACCAAGGGATGACTGTATTATTTCGCTTATCGACCATTTCGCTTTTAGGTCGACCTTCTGGAATGGATTTTGGCTGATAACCGAGGGTCCACTGTACATTAATTTTAGAACCCAGTTCAAAATGACCTTAGAGCAGGATGATCCTAACCCTCTCGGCTAACAGACCGCTATAACAAAATCACAAGAGGCGCTAGAAAAAAAAAATTAAAATGTAGATGTATACACAGATTTTGCAAAGGTCTCTTGACAATCGAGCCTCTAAGTCATAGCAAAAAAAAAAATTCCTTTACTTCAGAACAAATTTGAAGAGATTACAAATGAAAGCAAGATTTGCACAGGAAAGAAAACTTGAAATATTTTATGAAAACAAACATGAACAATGAGAAATAAAATTTTGTGCAACTGAATTATCATTAATGTAAATAAAAAAACCTGTGCAAGTATAATTAACAAATATTCTGAAGAAAAATCTCGTTACCTTTTTAAATGAAAGATACTCCATGCCCTTAGCAATCTGGAAAGCCCAGCAAAGGAGATCTTTGGTACATAAGGCAGCTGGGTGGGGGCCAACTGAACGAGAGCTGAAATACCCATCAGAAGCACCGCCACTACTATCTACACAAAGAAAAGAATTTTCTAGTTTTTAATGATCTGATAAGCACTAAAACCTAAAAGAACAATACTTACTGGTCTACATTAAATAAGTTGCAACTTATGTAAGTTTGCCTCCTTTAAACTTACATAATTCACTTTTTATTCTTCCAATGACATTACTAAGATTATATTAAAATCTATGAATTCTATATTTTTGGCATGCCACTAGATGTTTGCAAATCTTATTTACTTTCAATATTCACATAATGGATGTGGATTCCTTTCTGTGACCATGAGATAACATAACAATGTGTACTATCCTTAATTATTAAAGAATTACAAAATGACATCTGTTGAAGAATGGATGCCATAATTAGGTGGGTTTCATTATTTTGTCAATTCCAGAGGGGGTTTGTTGATGCTGGTGAAAGGGCTCTTGATCCAAGGAATCAGAATTGCCCTCTCCTTCCTTGGATCAAACCTGATTACCTCTCATTCCTCATGCTTTATCTGACCATCAGGGGTTTAGCACTTCCCCATGCATATAATGATAATTCATTATCAATTGCAATTATCATTGTCAATTGCTTCCAAATTCCATCTAACCTGTTAACTTGTTAATTTTCATAGAGTGATGGCATCCAATTTTTTAGTGGCTGATGTTAGAAATGTCAAATGTGCCAAAAACGACATCTTTCAAGTGTTATTACAACAGATAAGCACACTGTTTATACACAGGCATTTCCACAGATTTTAGTAATGTTAGATTTGTCAGCTTAACAAAAAGCATTGTCACAAAGTTCTACTTTAGTTTTGTTAGATATAGCAGCCTGACATGATGAACACAACTTTTTTACTTAATGCATTATATATATATATGTTCAAAACATACAACTTACCTATTCATTTACTATGCTCACTCTCCATCTACTAGGGATAAAACAGGCACTGTCTCTTAGAAAATTATCAGAAAAATAATTAGATAACCAAAGAAACTTTATGCAAAATTTGTTTTTAACTATATTTTTACCAAAAAAAAATACACACTGTACAATAAGGTATTTCTTTAAGTTAGTGTTTTGTTTTACACAGAGAAAAACAGTCAAGAAGAATCAACCTCAAATGATAATGGAAATAGAGGTACAGTGGACCCCCGAGTTACGAGCACCTCAGAAATCATACATTTATTTTTTTATTTTTTATTAACACATCGGCCGATTCCCACCAAGGCAGGGTGGCCCGAAAAAGAAAAACTTTCATCATCATTCACTCCATCACTGTCTTGCCAGAGGGGTGCTTTACACTACAGTTATAAAACTGCAACATTAACACCCCTCCTTCAGAGTGCCGGCACTGTACTTCCCATCTCCAGAACTCAAGTCCGGCCTGCCGGTTTCCCCGAATCCCTTCATAAATGTTACTTTGCTCACACTCCAACAGCACGTCAAGTATTAAAACCATATGCCTCCATTCACTTCTATCAAATACGCTCACACATGCTTGCTGGAAGTCCAAGCCCTCGCACACAAAACTTCCTTTACCCCTCCCTCCAACCTTTCCTAGGCCGACCCTACCCGCCTTCCCCTCCACTACAGATTTATACACTCTCGAAGTCACTCTGTCTCGTTCCATTCTCTACATGTCCAAACCACCTCAACAACCCCTCCTCAGCTCTCTGGACAATCGTTTTGGTAATCCCGCACCTCCTCCTAATTTCCAAACTCCGAATTCTCTGCATTATATTCACACCACACATTGACCTCAGACACGACATCTCCACTGCCTCCAGCCTTCTCCTCGTTGCAACATTCATCACCCATGCTTCACACCCATATAAGAGCGTTGGTATAACTATACTCTTATACATTCCCTCTTTACTTCCATGGACAAAGTTCTTTGTCTCCACAGACTCCAAGTGCTCCACTCACCCTTTTCCCCTCATCAATTCTATGATTCACCTCATCCTTCATAGACCCATCTGCTGACATGTCCACTCCCAAATATCTGAATACATTCACCTCCTCCATACTCTCCCTCCAATCTGATATCCAATCTTTCGTCACCTATTCTTTTGTTATCCTCATCACCTTACTCTTTCCTATATTCACTTTCAATTTTCTTCTTTTACACACCCTACCAAATTCATCCACCAACCTCTGCAACTTCTCTTCAGAATCTCCCAAAAGCACAGTGTCATCAGCAAAAAGCAACTGTGACAACTCCCACTTTGTATTTGCTTCTTTATCTTTTAGTCCCACACCTCTTGCCAAGACCCTCGCATTCACTTCTCTTACAACCCCATCTATAAATATATTGAACAACCACGGTGACATCACACATCCTTGTCTAAAGCCCACTTTTACTGGGAAATAGTCCCCTTCCCTAATACACACTCTAACCTGAGCCTCACTATCCTCATAAAAACTCTTCACTGCTTTCAGTAACCTTCCTCCTATTCCATACACCTGCAACATCTGCCACATTGCCCCCCTATCTACCCTATCATACGCCTTTTCCAAATCCATAAATGCCACAAAAACCTCTTTACCCTTATCCAAATACTGTTCACCTATATGTTTCACTGTAAACACTTAGTCTACACACCCCCTACCTTTCCTAAAGCCCCCTTGTTCATCTGCTATCCTGCTTTCTGTCTTACTCCTAATTCTTTCAATAATAACTCTACCATACACTTTACCAGGTACACTCAACAGACTTATTCCCTATAATTTTTGCACTCTCTTTGTCCCCTTTGCCTTTATACAAAGGAACAATACACGCTCTCTGCCAATCCCTAGGTACCTTACCCTCTTCCATACATTTATTAAATAATAGCACCAACCACTCCAAAACTATATCCCCACCTGCTTTTAACATTTCTATCTTTATCCCATCAATCCCAGCTGCCTTACCCCCTTTCATTCTACCCACTGCCTCACGAACTTCCCTACACCCACAACTGGCTCTTTCACACTCCTACAAGATGTTATTCCTCCTTGCCCTACACACGAAATCACAGCTTCCCTGTCTTCATCAACATTTAACAACTCCTCAAAATATTCTCTCCATCTTCCCGATACCTCTAACTCTCCATTTAATAACTCTGCTCTCCTATTTTTAACTGTCAAATCCATTTGTTCTCTAGGCTTCCTCAACTTATTAATCTCATTCCAAAATTTTTTCTTATTTTCAACAAAATTTGCTGATAACATCTCACCCACTCTCTCATTTGCTCTTTTTTTACATTGCTTCACCACTCTTTTAACCTCTCTTTTTCTATCCATATACTCTTCCCTCCTTGCATCACTTCTACTTTGTAAAAACCTCTCATATGCTAACTTTTTCTCCCTTACTACTCTCTTTACATCATCATTCCACCAATCGCTCCTCTTCCCTCCCGCACCCACTCGCCTGTAACCACAAACTTCTGCTGAACACTCTAACACTACATTTTTAAATCTACCCCATACATCTTCGACCCCATTGCCTACATCTCACTAGCCCATCTATCATCCAATAGTTGTTTATATCTTACCCTAACTGCCTCCTCTTTTAGTTTATAAACCTTCACCTCTCTCTTACTTACATTTATGTAAGTGTAATATTGTAAGTGCTTTTGTAAGTGTATTTTTGGGGGTATGAAATGGACTAACCTACTTGACATTATTCCTTAAGGGAGAAAATTCATTCGGTAATGGCACTTGAGCAGCCTTCTGGAATGAATTATGCTCGTAACTCGGGGGGTCCACTGTACATTAATTTAATCAAATACATCAAGTAATATTATTTCCAAAGTTTGTGAAACATACTTTCAAAATGCATGACATCTTTTAGGCAAACCAGGTTCCTCATGTCACCACTTTTTTTTAAAGATTATGAAATATCTACATTTAGCTGTAGTCTATATTCCTGTCAGTCTCCATTTCTTAACACCTTTCCTTTATATATATTACAATATGCATCTTTGCAATTGCAGTACATATGGTACTGCATATTTTTTTTTATTTTTTTGTAGAGAGTGACTTTCATTTTGATGTATCATTTACATAATGGTTTTGAAAAATGCTATTCTAATCCCTAATGATGATGGCTGACTGGTAAATACAACTAAAGGCCAAAAAAAAAAAAAAATTCACATACGTATTTAAGACTAAGGGACTAGTAACCTCTTCTCCTGTATAAATTACTAAATGTAAAAAGAAGAAAAACTTTAATTTCTTTTTCAGGTCACCCTGTCTCGGTGGGAGACAGATGGTGTGTTAAAACAATTTTTTTTAAGACTAACCATAGGTAAGGGTGCTCATGTCAGATGTAATGTGTTGATTAGAGGAATTAGAAATAGTTCTGGTGCGGAATGTTCCCATTGATTCACTGTTTATGCCAGGAGTGTGTGGTGGTGATACTGGAGGCCCCCACAGAGCCTGCCCTGAGTGATTTGAATCAGATGTTTGTCCATTAGTGTAGAGCACACTATCTTGGTTGAAGGCTAAATGGGCATACTTGAGCCCACGAGAGGTCCTACACCTGTGAAGTGACAAAAATATTATAGAGTAACTATGCTTAAAATTTACAGTATGGCGTTAAGACAACTTCTGTATACTACATGTTAGGAGGTGTTTAAGATGTTTAATGCAGAAAGAAACTCTTCAGAAACACAATTTGTTTGTTGTTTACTACTGGTAGTCTTAGTTATGCTACAGATTACATTAGTAAGGTGAATTTAATTTATTGGCATAATCTATGTTGAACTTGTGCCAGCTGGGAATCCAAAACATATTAAAATGAAAAATAGTACGTACTGATATTGTCGAGGCATGAGAACGATGAATAAGGAACAAATGGATACCATAATAATCAATCAAATATGTACATAAATATAAAAATCTTTATTTCTTAAAAACATACATACAGGAGGGCCCCACTTTACAGTGTTTTGCTAATACAGTGGTTTTCAATTATATACCCATTCTTCATTTATTCAGGCTTCCTACAAAATATATTTGCCATTCACTATAAGCTAAGTACGAAAATATTTTAAGATAGGTAATGCATGTACTGTATATACATTTTTTAGGCCTAGCTATATTGCTCACTTAATATATGATAGTATAAACATGTTATCAGGCTTTTATATGCATTTGAAAGTGAAAAAAAAAAAGCTGTTTCATTTTACAGCGATTTTATCTTTACAGCAGTAGCCCGGAACCTAATTTGCTGTATTAAAAAATTAAAATTCTTTATTTCTGTTAATATTACAATGTGGGGTTTACATATTTTATGGTATTATTACATATTATAAAATACAGTGGACCCCGGTTACGTTATGCTCCAAACTCGAACAATTATGTAAGTGTATTTTTGTAAGTGCTTTTGTAAGTGTATTTTTGGGGGGTCTAAAAGGACTAATCTAATTTACATTATTCCTTATGGGAACAAATTCGTTCGGTAACGGCACTTGAGCAGCATTCTGATAAAAAGATAAGATAAGATTTCTTCGGATTTTTAACCCCGGAGGGTTAGCCACCCAGGATAACCCAAGAAAGTCAGTGCGTCATCGAGGACTGTCTGTCTTATTTCCATTGAGGGTCCTTAATCTTGTCCCCAGGATCGACCCACACCAGTCGACTAACAATCCAGGTACCTATTTGCTGCATAGGTGAACATGACAACAGGTGTAGAAACACGTGAAATGTTTCCACCCGCCGGGATCGAACCGGGCCCTCCGTGTGTGAAGCGAGAGCTCAAGCCACCAGACCACCGGGCCAAATAATGACGTAATCCGGGGGTCCACTGTACTTATTACAAGAAGGCCACTAGTATGCCTAGGCATTTCGGGCAAACTATATTGACGCAGGATATGGATCATACTGTTATTAAGGTTAGGTAATTGTAGTGATCAACTAGATTTACAAAATTGAGGTAGTTCAAAATATTTAAGAACTTAACAATTAGTCTATCTATTAATAGAAATGGTCTTGTTTTGGCATGATCATATGCTCCATGGGGAAGTGGAACAGAATTCTTCCTCCATAAGCCATGCGTGTTGTAAGAGGCGTCTAAAATGCCAGGAGCAAGGGGCTAGTAACCCCTTCTCATGTATACAAGATTACTAAAGTTAAAAAGAGAAACTTTTGTTTTTCTTTTTGGCTCACCCTGCCACGGTGGGATACGGCCGGTTTGTTGAAAGAAGAAAGAAAGAAGTCATATGATTGAAGCAACTCTTTAGGCACAGTTGTTTTGAAGTGTGTTCAGTTATTGTAGCATGTCAAAATATATAATGGATGAAAAGTATATTGAGGATGTATTGCTGTACCTCATGGTTTATGATCAATTAGACACATATGCAACACTTGGGTATCTTTATTGAGGAAACGTTTTGCCACACAGTGGCTTCATCAGTCCATACAAAGGAGAATCATGAAGATCAGGAGAAGTTTGAGGATATCAGTCCCTCGGCCTTGAGTCGATGTAGTCAGTCCATCAATCTTGAACAGAATACAGCATATGTGCGAAGGAGAAGCTTATATACCATAGGTAGGAGAGTTGATGGACTGACTACATCGACTCAAGGCCGAGGGACTGATAACCTCAAACTTCTCCTGATCTTCATGGTTCTCCTTTGTATGGACTGATGAAGCCACTGTGTGGCGAAACGTTTCCTCAATAAAGATACCAAGTGTTGCATATGTGTCTAATTTATCAACTTGTCGGTTCTCTGAACCATTCATTTACTATGGTTTATGTTGTATGTATAAACATTTTTTTAGTTAACCAATGTTGGTATCTCATATTTGAAATCATTAGTATGTTTCCCATCCTTTCAACTGGTTAATACTAAATACATTACAAATACTAGCCATTAATCTGATGTACAATGGTTCCAGATAAATATAATTTCTGTAACATTAATCCTTGATACTAGCATGGACTAGTGTATGAAGTTTAGTTGTAAAACATGCCATATCATGAAAAGACCTGAGAGTTTGCCCTTTTGACCTGCTTAACTGCAAATGTCATTAACCCTTTCAGGGTCCAAGGGGGGTCTCCGAAACTCGTTCTCAGGGTCCAAGAATTTTAAAAAAAAAAAATTATTTTTTCTTATGAAATGATAGAGAATCTTTTTCCGATCATAACGCCACAAAAATTATGAAATTTGATCGAAAACTAACAGAATTATGCTTTCGCGAAGTTAGCGGCAGCCATGACACTTACGCATCGGCGATTTCGCCCACTTTGAGCCCTATTTTCGGCAAATTCCAATGTTTCAGGCAACTAAAATTATAGCTATTTCGCTAGAACTCCATTTCTTCTATCGATTGACTACACGAAACCGCCTATTTACCTATTACAACTACCCAAAATTGTGGTCAGAAAATGGCAATTTGGCCAATTTCACACAAATTTCAAACGATGCCAATTTCAAAATAGGGTCCAGAATAAACAAGGCAGACATTCCTGGCACTAAAATAACGTCTTCTCTGTTCATTAGTCACGTTTCCAGGCCCCTCTTACATTACTTTTGCTTTTCATTTTGAATTTTTATTCTCACAAAAAATAGAAAATTTACTGTTATGTATACAACTGCATCATTGTATAAATGGTATAAATAATATTAGAGCACTTGTGCATGAATATTAGACTCGCCAGTTGATGTGTATTGGATGCATGGTGTGATTTGTTTACTCTTGAACATCGTCAAAAATCGAACATTTTCGCTACTTTGAGCTCAATTTCAAGGTACTTGTCTTTGTCAAATCAATCAAAATCATCTCTATTTCTGTAATATATCTTCCAGTCTATCAAATGAGACCAAGAAAAAGAGAATACATCAATAAATACCATACGAAAATAGACTGCAAAGTCGCTGTTTTAAACAAAAAAACGGTCAGAGTTTTTTTCCTCATTATGCACTGTGTGGTGCAGGAATTTTTATACTGCGCAAACTGACCGCACAGACCCATTCTATCACATCTAGGCCTAACAGCCTGTTTCTGCTTGATTTGAGGCGCTAGAATTTAGGCGTACTAGTACGTCAATAACCCTGAAAGGGTTAACAAAAGGATATTATGGTACTGTACCCCATAATAATACTGTAATATGCAATACTCTAAAGTACAGTACCTTGATCCTGAACCACTGCGTTGCCTCATCCGATATTCAGTAAGAGATGTATCTATCTTATCCTCATCAATAACCTGGTTCACAAACTCTTTACGATGGTGGCGCATGTAGTCAAGAATGTTCCCATATTTGCAATATTCCACAAGTAGTAGTAGTTCACCTAAAAGAAAATTGTTAAAATATAAAGCCTGCCATGATACATTATTTTCATAAAATAATATTAATCAACCACACAGGGAGGTACTACTGTCCTGCCAAGTGAGTGTGAAATGGAAGCCTGTAATTGTTTTACATGATGGTAGGATTGATGGTGTCTTTTTTCTGTCTCATAAACATGCAAGATTTCAGGTATGTCTTGCTACTTCTACTTACACTTAGGTTACACTACACATGCATGTACAAGCATATAGTATATACATACCCCTCTGGATTTTCTTCTATTTTCTTACTAGTTCTTGGTCTTGTTTATTTCTGCTCATCTCCATGGGGAAGTGGAACAGAATTCTTCCTCTGCAAGCCATGCGTGTCGTAAGAGGCGACTAAAATGCCGGGAGCAAGGAGCTAGTAACCCCCTTCTCCTGTATATATCACTAAATTTAAAAGGAGAAACTTTCGTTTTTCCTTTTGGGCCACCCTGCCTCGGTGGGAAACAGCCGGTTTGTTGAAGAAGAAGAAATAATATTAATAATCTAGATAGTAGGTTGGTAGACAGCAACAGCCCTGGGAGGTACTACCATCCTGCCAAGTGAGTGTGAAAAGAAAGCCTATACGTAATTGTTTTACATGATGGTAGGATTGCTGGTGCCTTTTCTGTATCAAACATGCAAGGTTTCAGGTACGTCTTGTTACTTACACTTAGGTCACACTACACATGCATGTACAAGCATATACAGTGGTACCTCGAGTTACGATATTTTTTCGTTCGAGAATGCTATTCAAGTGCCATTACCAAACGAATTTATCCCCATAAGGAATAATGGAAAATAGACTAGTCCTTTTACACCCCCAAAAATATACTTACAAAAGCATTTAAAAAAATAAACTTACATAAAAGTGCGATTTTGGGGACCATCGTAACTCAAGGTACCACTGTATATAAACACCCCTCTGGGTTTTCTATTTTCTTACTAGTTCTTGTTCATTTCCGCTTATCTCCATGGGGCAATGGAACAGAATTCTTCCTCTGTATGCCATGTGTGTGTCGTAAGAGGTGACTAAAATGCCGGGAGCAAGGGGCTATAACCCCTTCTCCTGTATATGTTACTAAATTTAAAAGGAGAAACTTTCGTTTTTCTTTTTGGGCCACCCTGCCTCGGTGGACCACCTGGCCTCGGTGGGATATGGCCGGTTTGTTGAAAGAAGAATATTAATACTGTAATAATAATAATAATACATAATTAATAGCTTATTATTTAAAAAAAACACATTCTACATTATAAGGAGTTTAGGCAAAATAGTGTACAATTAGATAAACTTATCTTTAATGAAGACCATAAATGCACAGCCTTGTAAACATAGTGTATTTTGTAGATGAATATGTTATGCATGTGTGTAGGAGTTGAAATGTAAAAAAAGGTGCTGGAAATAACTATTGTAAATTTAAAATAGTTTGTCTAACTTGGGTTGGAAACTATTCTCACCTAATACAAAGTTTAACTTCGAGTTACTGCAGAAGAAAATTCAGGGTATAAAAATATTCAATATAGTGCATAATTTTCTGCAGAGCTAAAGCTAATAACAATATAAAGCTTAAGTTATGATTGCTTGTATTAAAGTTGTACTGGTAATAACAGTGACATTAATTTAAATGCTGTAATGCACAACTTAAAATAGTACTGTAAATACAGCAGGATTAGAAAACTAAGAGAGATACAAATAATTTTACAAGGGGTAATGTGGTTTGTGACAAGATAATGTATGCCATACAACTATTGTTAAACCATCCATACAACTACAGTGGTACCTCGAGTTACGATGGTCCCCAAAATCGCCCTTTTATGTAAGTTTATTTTTTTAAATCCTTTTGTAAGTATATTTTTGGGGGTGTAAAAGGACTAGTCTATTTTACATTATTCCTTATGGGGATAAATTCGTTTGGTAATGGCACTTGAACAGCATTCTCGAACGAAAAAATATCGTAACTCGAGGTACCACTGTATTGTTAAACCACCCATACAACTATTGCTAAACCACCCATTATAATCTTAAACCACATTATAACATACAGAAAATTTACTTGTTAGTATACCAGTATTAAGTAGTTTGTAAGTACATACTACTGTAAATATTTTTAATCTGCCCAAAATGTTTTGCATAAAAAAACCCTCAAGAAAAGTTCCTTGAAGCAGTGAGGGGCTTTGGATCTAAAGAACTGGACCTACTCTCTTTTTTCTTGGATCAAACTTGAATGCTTCCCATTCCCCAGATACTGTATAACCCCTACAGGTTTAGCTCTTTCTCTCCTAATATAATATTTAGCATTACAAAGGGTTCTCTTTACTGCACATATTATTATTATTACTGTATTGTTATAATCAAAAGGAATTTAGTGCACATAAAAATTGCATTCTCAGAACTTTATCAAATCCATACACAAACTGCTGTTTCATTCATTTTAAAGCACGAGTTTCTAAATTTGACATGAACTGACAGTGAACCACAAAAGCACTTAGGCAATTTTGCTTATACATAATTACTGTGCATGGTCAGTTTTACTTACTCCATAATAACTCCTTTCCAATCTCCCTAGGTACAATATCTGCTCCAGGCATAATACCTTTTCATAAGACCTTAATATTTTATTTGTAGGCTTACCGGGCCACAGGGGCATTGACCCCTGGAATTCTCTCCAGGTAAACTCCAGGTTACCTTCACTGTTCTTTTGCAAAAATGTTTTTCTTCCCAAATGTCTTCATAACCTTGAAGGTTCTGATAAATCTTCCAGTTAATTACAAACTTTAAAATCAGAAGACAAAATTCATTTGAAGCTATGCTGCTTCTTGGTCAACTGTCTGAAAGACACTCAGTGGTGTTTGCACAGCAAGAAGACTAGCTAGTTCACTACCTGTGTCTCTCTGAATCTATTATACAATAATTTACATACCTTGGCAAATTTAATATTTTTTTTAACTATGCTGTTTCCTACCAAAGGAAAATATTAACCATCCCTCATTCCCTAGCTATTTTTCCAGAAATACACAAACATCACAATGCAGATGATTTGCCAAACTGTAAACAAGTTAGTTTAAAGTTTAATATCTTTATTATGCACCCCATACCCATGGTGTGGGCGGTAGTCAAAAGATTACAGAGGTGCATAATGGGTCCAGGGACTGGGCCTCAAAGTTTTGATAGCTGAGCAAGTTACAAAGGTAATGAACTCAGGTAGATCTGGTCACAATCATGACAAGTTACAAAGGTATTTACAGATTATAGAGGTATATAATGGGTCCAGAGACTGGGCCCCTAAGTTTTGATATCTGAACAAGGTACAAAGGTAATGAACTCACAAGTTTCAAAGGTAATGAATCATGTAAGTAAATTTTCTTACTTACGTTTATACATGGTTGCAATCATAAACAAAAGGAAACAAATTTTGCCTATATGACAAAAAAGTTGAAATTATAGCAGAAATTACCTTTTGAAGCCAAATCTTTGGAGCAGGCGCCCAGAAGGTTGACAATGTTAACATGGCGCCCTATATGGATCATGATCTTTACTTCTGATCTTAGAGCTTTTAGTTGGGCACTGTCTGTTCGAGACTTCATCATCTTGACGGCAACTGTGGTCCGCGATTGTCCAGGGATAAGGTTAATGGCTGTGGCACGATACACTCGTCCAAAGGCTCCAGCTCCCAGTAATTTATCTGGACAGATATTGGCAACATGAAAGTTAATATCGGACAGGTGTAAAGCAAGCTATTATTGTGACAGTATTTTGCTCTGTATAGAACTCTACACAAAACACACTAATCACAATTGAAACTAGCTGTGTATGTGTCTTGATTTCAGTAATGTCAGTAACACAACTCTGTATCCATGAAAGTTAACAATACGTACTGTACAGTATTTTCTCTAAATGTTAAATGATGTTGGTTAGGTGGAAATAAATTGTATACATTTGGAATAACTTTGATTTATTTTTTAGTATAGAATTTCAATATTTTGCTGTTATATATTTTTGTATTATGATATAGTCAGGTATACACAAATGTCTGAAATTGATCTCGTTTTCACTGAAATTTGGCATTTCTTTTTCCGTGAATTCTTAATAATTAATTTTTTTTTATATATCTAGGTCACCTGGTTTCTCATACTATATTTTAATTAATATTTACTTGGGAATGAATTACTTGGTTAAAATTAAGGTGCCCTTCAAACAAACTGAAGTTTGAAAATTATGCAATAAAGTTCAATTCTTCATTAATGAATCTAAGTCTTTGTTAATTTTACTACATATATTTATCCACTGTGGTTTACCTGGAGTTTACCTGGAGAGAATTCCAGGGGTCAACGCCCCCAAGGCCCGGTCTGTGACCAGGCTTGTTAGCGCTTGTTTTGATTATAATAATAATAATTCCACTGTGAGTATCAAGAAAAGTTATTAAATATACAGTGTCCCATTTAAATTCATTTAAACTGAAAGAATCAATGTCAAATTCTATCAAAATCAGAAAATACTTGATATGAGTTTCATTGTACGTATATATTTTTTCTTCATTTTAACTCTTAGTGTGGTTCATATTATGCAGTCACAGTTATTGACCTGAAAAGAATGGACAAAATGTGAGAAAATTAATATTTTGCTCAAAAAGCCTATAACAGACATGACATAAAGAACCAAATTGGCCTGAAAGTAACTGTACAATGCTGGCCTAATAAGACTCATTCAACTGATATATTTCTATACACTAGGAAGGTTAGTAAGGCCAATTGTGGCCACAATGCAGGTTTTTAGTCTAATCTTACACCAACATTGTTGGCTGTGCAACATCCAGCTCATTTTTCAAAACCGTTATCAATGACTTGCAAAATTATAACAATCGTAAACAACTCACTGAATGGGTGGAGTTCAAACCTATGGCAAGGCAGTTCTGAACCAGCAAGCCAGTGTGTATGGTTTACTAGTTAGTGCACAGGTCTGCTAGTTTTAGGACTGTCTTGCCATGACTTCAATCCCCACTCCATTCTGAGTTGCTTACAGTTATGTAATCATAGTTTCGGAAGTTAACAGAGCATAAGCAACTGACAACAGATCTCCCTATAAAAATAACAACTTATTAGTTGATCAGGCTCTGATCCGCCAGGAGGCCTGGTCATGGACAGGGCCGCAGGGGCGTTGATCCCCGGATGTCCTCCAGGTAGACTCTATGTACTGTGAACCACAGTATATTTATGTAAATGGTACTGTACAAAATTTGCCTTTTTTTTTTCTTTCTCACCGCCTATCCTGTTTAGATGCTTCTCAGTTTTTTTGTCTTATCCTTGTCAATCTCCCTCTTACTCTTCTGACAAAATCATGAGGTTGTTTACTAGACTCGGTGTTTTCATAGCAAAGTTGCATGCAATTCTTATGGCCATCATACATATTGTATCAATATCCATCTCATCATTCATAAATGCTTTGCACTCCTATAGTACATTACAGGGTATCTATAAATTTGACTCCCCTTCATCCCATTGTCTTTTGTATGCAACATTTGTTATGCCAAATCTCTAGGAAACAAATGTTTTCTGCTGGCTCCTTGGACACGTCGATGTTTGGGGTAATGAACAGTCGACTCAGTTGCTCACTCAGCTGTTCATGATCTCCCAGTTTCATACAGGTATATTTCTTTCTTGAGCAATTTTTCAGTGATCTATCAACAATTGGCAACAACGGTGATTTGAGTTGGTCCATAATAAATTGTTTTCTATCAAACGACGTTTGAGTTTCTGGCTATGATGTTCCCAACTCTGTCATGCTAAGGAGACTGCACTCTCCTGCCTACATATCGGCCATATTCACTTCACTTATGGACACAAAAAACGCCCGGCACCACAGTGAAAACTCTCAGGTTGCACTGTCAGTTCACCATATCTTAATATAGTGTCCTATCAGCAGGCACACAGAATTCACTTCCTACATCTACAATGCACCATCACACTTATTATAACTGACCTCCTTGCTGAAAGTCCCACCTTTGATGTACACTCTTTCTCTGCCTTTTTTAATTAACTTATTCCATCAATTTTTATTTACCTCTTGCACTCTCCCCTACCCTCCCTGTAACCCTTACCCATGCCCCTCAAGTCGTCCTAACCACCACATATTCTTCCTTTAGCACATCCCTCCCTGCATTCCTGTATGACCCTTTCAAGTTTAGCACTTAAATTTCAAAGTATTATTCTCTCTTACTCTTAGCGATTTTAACTGCACCAATGGTATGCTGTCTCGGCACAACGGTGTTCTTGACTGCCGTCATCAGTAATCTTTTCTTTGTGTATTGTAGAAGTTTTCACTATTACTTCTGCGTGTGCAAACCTGACAGGTGATGTTCATATTGCAGTGTACGGTAGACTGTATTTCTGACTGGGCCACACTGAACAATTTTCAGTGTTCAAAGACAACTCAAGTTATTTTCACATGGTGATCCGTCATTACGGGGCTATGCTCATTCTATGTGTTTTTTTCATGTTAGTCTGCTAACCTAATAAATTTCTGTTTCCTCTTTGATTACTGAATGTTATGGAATTCACATTTCTTCTCTAAGGTAGCATATCTCAGAAGATTAAATTTACTAAAAATATATGTAGCAGGTATTTTACAGTGAAGGAAGCACGTGGACAAGTCCTTTTCATCTTCATTCGGTTTTGGTTTTAAACTACCCTCAAGGGAGGTTCCATGACACTGGTGAGGGGCTCTGATCCAAGGAATTGGACCTTATTTTCCTTGGATTGAACCTGACTGCCTTCCATTCCTATGCTCTGTATGGTTCCTATTTAACGGGCTCCCATCCTGATATTAATTTATCTTTTGTATTTAACCTTGATATTATTGAGCATTATGGTTCAGATGCCTTTAGTTCATTCCTGTTGAAAGCCTATATACAGTGTCTAACATGTATGACCGCTATGATCTCTATTCACTCCATTAACTGTTCAACCTCATTATCTACATCGCATTCTGACCTGTAGGATACTCACTGATGTCAAGAGAACTCCTACATTTGATCAGTCTATTGCGTCCCTTTCCTCTCGGATTTTGTTGCTCTTCTCTGTCTCCCCACCCACCTCCTTTTGGTTTACCGTATTTGGCACTTTGCTCTGCCACTACTGATATTGCTGCAATCTGTATTTTTCTCCCTCCTTTCATCTCTGAAGACCCATATCTCCTTGCAGCCACAAGCTCCTTCCTTGAGCTTTTTCAACTGCACTTCCATATTACTCGTATGTACACCAATGGATACAAATCTACTAATGGTGTTAGGTATGAGTTTTTTTTAAAACAGCATTATCTAGGGCTGCTTACTTCAGATGGTCCAATATTTTATAACGGAGCTACAGTTTGTGCACTCCTTACTGATATCTGTATTGCTTCCCTATTTTCCTCTGTCAGTTTCAGACTCCCTCGGTGCCTAACAGGTACCGAGGGAGTCTGATACCTTAAACCAACGTCAGACTCCTCAAGGAAGGATGCCTTGATGTCAGTGAGGGGCTCTTGATCCAAGAAGTTGGCTACATGACCCTTCCGGGTTATTATTCCAAGAAATTATACCTATTTTCTTTTCACGAACGAACCTGTTTATCTCCATTTCCCATGCTCTACGACCCTTGTTTATTTTTTTTTTTATATAAAATATGGTGAATGCCATTTTAAGCTCAACAAATTCTTACCAAAAATAATGGAGTCTCGTGCCACCTCATATTTTGTGTTGTATGGTAAAAGTTCTGCTTGTTGGTCTATTCCAATTTCAGGGTTGCAGGCTTCCAGGATCACCTTCAATGAACAACTGTTGATCCTTCAGTCGGAGACATAATGCTCGTTTCTGTGGGAAATATTTTGTTGATTAAAATGCAAAGCCATTTATCCACTTTAATTATATTTAGTATAGAAATTATAAACTACAAAAAATATTCACTACATAGGGTGCCCTGATGCCAATGAAGGACCCTGATCCAAGGAATTGGAGTTATCCTGCCTTTCCTTGGATTGAACCTGATTACCTTCCAATCCCCAGGTACTATATGGTCCCTAAAGAATCTGAAGGTGAGGATACACCAGTGCTTAAAGTTTGAAGCCGATCAGAAGCGGCTTTAGCAAGATATGCCTCACAAGGAAAGGGATACCTAAATGACAGTGAGGGACTCTTGAACCAAGGAATTAAACCTGTCCTCCCTTCCTTTGAACCTGAATTCTCCCATTTTTTCAGGCACTATAATAATAATTATTGTTATTGTTGTAATATTTATTTCTACATGATACAACTTATACAGACCCAACTGACATCCGTTACATACTATATAGAAAGCCCATTGTTATGAAGAGCATTTCGGGCAAATAAGGTTAATTTTGTCCCCAGGATGCGACCCACACCAGTTGGCTAAAACCCAGGTACCTACTTGCTGCTAGGTGAACAAGGACAGCAGGTATCTTAAGGAAACACACTCAATGTTTCCACCCATACAGGGGAACGAACCATGGAACTCAATGTGTGAGCTGAGTGAACTACCAACCGAGCTACGGGACACTATGACCCCTATGGGGGGTAGCATTCTTCCATGAATGTAATAATTTCTTATGAAACTTAGGCTCCATAAAAAACAAATTTTCAATATTCCTCGGTTATATATTATAATTTACAATTCTACAAGAATATAATATTTCATTTTTGTTTTGATGCGCTATTTTAATGCACTACTTCATTATTTGTTTTTAAAATCTGAACTTTGCTGTCTTCATAAATAATAAATTTGATATACACTCATTGGCTAATTCATTAGGTACACCTGTACACCTGCTCATTAATGGAAATATCTAATCAGCCAATCACATGGCAGCACCTCAACGTCTAACAGCATGTAGACATGATCAAGACATTCAGTTGTTCTGGTCGAACATCAGGATGGGAAAGAAATGTGATCTAAGTGTCTTTGACTGTGGAATGATTGTTGGTGACAGACGGGATGGTTTTGAGTATCTCAGAAACTGCTGATCTTCTGGGATTTTCACGCACAAGTCTCTGAAGTTTACAGAGAATGGTGAAAAACAAAACATCCAGTGAGCGGCAATTCTGTAAGCGAAAACCCCTTGTTAATGAGTGAGGTCAGAGGAGAATGGCCAGACTGATTCAAGCTGAGAGGCAGGCGACAGTAACTCCAAACCCATGTGTTACAACAGTGTTATGCAGAAGACCATTTAGCTCCCAGGCCTGTTAAGGTTATTGATATTATTATAGCTTTGGGGAAGTGCCAAACTCATCAAGATCACAGTGACTGGGAATGAGAAGCAATCAGATTCAATCCACGGGGAAGACATCAAATTCCTTGTATCAAGAGCCCTACCCTACATAAGGGACCCCTTTTTAGTGGATAATATTCACCAGGAAGCACTAAACCTGTAAAGATCATACAAGAATTGGAATAGAAAGGTAATCAAGTTTGATCCAAAAAATGAGTGTTGCTTTTAACTCCTTGGATCAAGTCCTTTATCAGCATCAAAGTGTCTAGACCATGAATAGTGAGTGTTGAGCTTCAGCTCCTGGAACTGTTATTCTACAAAGCTGTATTTCATGATGGATTCTAGTTCCTAGGTCTGAGTTAGCTGTTTAGGAGGGTGAGCTTTAGTTTCCAATTCTGCTTCTAACCCAAATGTAAATACAACCGGAGTTTACAAGCAGACGGCTTCGGAGGTCAACGCCCCTGCGGCCCGAACCCAGACTAGGCCTTCCGGTGGATGGCCTGATCAACTAAGGCGTGAGGTATTATATTCACAAGAAATCGTTAAACCTGCATGAATCATTCAGTGCCTTGAAGGAGTTGAGCGTCAGCTCTTGGGCATGTTAAAATGTGTTTAGCTAAAGCATATCTTATTAGTTTCCCAAGCTGTATTTACAGAGGTTAGTACAAGCTTTTCGAGGGAGGAAGGAACTTGAGCTCTAGTCTCTAGCTAGACAAGATACCAACCCAAGTGAGGGGAGATGAGCTTCAGTTTCTGGGTTCTCTATTTCCCATACCTTTAAACCTGACAGTATGATGCACACATCAACTGCACACTCCAATTATAATTTATTGCTTAGTTTATGAACAATGACATGTTAAAATATTTACCCTGTCCTGGTAAATCTTCCTGCAAAAGACGACACTAATGACCAACAGGATGAAAATGAGAACTCCACCGATGATGAGAATCTTGGTGTCAGGGATGGCATCAGGGTCAGTCACCTGTACATGGGCTTCACTCCAGATGGTTCCTGCTCGGTTTCTCACCTACATTATCAAGAACAAGTAATTATTATATTATCATTATAATCAAGGTAAGCGCTAAACCCAATATTATACTGAAGAATATGCATATAGATTATAATAGTTGACTCTTGAATAACACGGGTTTGAGCTCCGCGGGTTCAATTATACGCAGATTTTTATCAATAAATATATTGGGAAACTTTTTGGAGATTTGACACCGAAAAAAAAAATAAAAAAAGTTAGATATGTCATGAATGCATGAAATATATGTAGATACTAGTCTCTTATTTGCTACCATAAAATATACACAAATTTATTATAAAAAGTTATTTATCAGAGCTTACGCACACAAACAGTTACACATCTTGATTCGACGGTACTCTCCCGGCCCGGGTCTTTTCACCACCCACTCTCCCTGCATCCTACAATAACCTGCAGCGCTGTATAACCCCTGTGGTTTAGCGCTTCTATTTGATTATAATAATAATAATAATCCAGATGGTGACCCGGCCTTGGCTCCCTGTCGTGGGAGTGTCTGAGACCTGTCTCCCATGGGAGGAGGTACAAGTACCTCCTCATCTGGGACCAGCTGTCCCCATGCCTAGCCCCATTCCCCGCCCTAAAGGGGCTCATAGGGAGAAGCTAGGCCTCTGGTATGCCATCTTCCCCGCCCCAGGGGGGCTCGTGGGAATGGCAGTCTTGTGAGCTGCAGGTGGAAGCAAGCTCTGGCTAGTTACAGATCGTTTATGTTCCATTCACAGTCGAGAGAAATGTAAACAAACGTAAAAGTGCAATAATGTTATGTAAAATAATATAATTATAATCATAATTAAGCGCTAAACCCACAAGGGTCAATTATATTATAATGATATAAGGCAAAGAGAGTTGTAAGAGAAAAAACATAGGAGAGGTTTTTACAAAGTAGTAGTGATACAAGGAGGGAGGAGTATATGGAGAGAAAAAGAAAGGTTAAGAGAGTGGTGAAGCAATGTAAAAGGAGAGCAAAGGAGAAAGTGGGTGAGATGCTATCAACAAATTTTGTTGAGAATAAGAGAAAGTTTTGGAGTGAGATTAATAAGCTGAGAAAGACTAGGGAATGAATGGATTTGACACTTATATGTATGTGTATATGTATATGTGTGTGTGTGTGACCCAACAATTAAAATTTGCACCAATAACTCATTACAGTTGTGGCTGGGTGTAGACTAATAGATTGCTCATTGCTTTATAATTTGTTCATGAGTGCAACCATGTACAGACGTAAGTAAATTTACTTACATGATTCATTACCTTGTAACTAGTGAATTAATTACCATTGTACCTTGTTCAGCTATCAAAACTTTGGGGCCCAGTCTCTGGACCTTATATATACCTCTGTAATCTGCAAATACCTTTGTAACTTGTCATGATTGTGACCATCTGAGTTCATTACCTTTGTAACTTGCTCAGCTATCAAACTTTGAGGTCCAGTCCCTGGACCCATTATGTACCTCAGTAATCTTTTGACTACCGCCCACAGGATGGGTATGGGGTGCATAATAAAGATATCAAACTAAAAAAAAAGATAGGGAAGCTGTGATTTCATGCATTAGGCAGGGAGATGTAACATCTTGTAGGGGTGAGGAAGAGCCAGTTGTGAGTGTGAGGGAGGTGCGTGAGACAGTGGGTAGAATGAAAGGGGGTAAAGCAGCTGGGATTGATGGGATAAAGACAGAAATGTTAAAAGCAGGTGGGAATATAGTTTTAAAGTGGTTGGTGTTTTTATTTAATAAATGTATGGAAGAAGGTAAGGTACCCAGGGATTGGCAGAGAGCATGTATAGTTCCTTTGTATAAAGGTAATGTGGACAAAAGTGTAAAAAATATAGGGGAATAGGCCTGTTGAGTATATGGTAGAGTCATTGTTGAAAGAATTAAAAGTAAGATGGAGAGAAGGATCACAGATGAACAAGGAGGCTTTAGAAAAGGTAGGGAGTGTGTAGACCAGGTGTTTACAGTAAAACACATAGGTGAACAGTATTTAGATAACGGTACAGAGGGTTTTGTTGCATTTATGGCTTTGGAAAAGGCGTATGATAGGGTAGATGGGGAAGGATGTGGCAGATGTTGCAAATGTATGGAATAGGAGGTAGGTTACTAAAAGCAGTGAAGAGTTTTTACGAGGATAGTGAGGCTCAGGTTAGACTATGTAAGAGAGACAGGGTGATTTTTTCCCAATAAAAGTAGGCCTTAGACAGGGATGTGTAAAGTCAAAAATGCAATAAAATAACGTTTTATAGCATTTTTTTAATATTTATAAATTATTTACATATTTTTAAAAAATCCCAATAAAAATCTATAAAATTTATTATTATTATAGAAGAGTTTGCATAAATGGGGAGAAATCAGAATGGGGGCAAGTCTCAAGCGGTGTTTGTTCAATATATTTACAGATGGGGGTTGTAAGAGAAGTGAATGCTCAGGTGTTGGCAAGAGGTGTGGGATTAAAAGATAAAGAGTAACACAAAGTGCTTTTGGGAGATTCTGATGAGAAGTTGCAGAGGTTGGTGGACGAGTTTGGTAAGGTATGTAAAAGAAGGAAATTAAAAGTGAACACAGGAAAGAGTTAGGTGATAAAGATAACAAAAAAATTAGGTAATGAAAGATTGGATATCAGATTGGGAGAGAGTGAGTTTGGAGGAAGTGAATGTATTCAAATATTTGGGAGTGGACTTGTCAGCAGATGGATCTATGAAAGACGAGGTGAATCATAGAATTGATGAGGGGAAAAAGGTGAGTGGTGCACTAAGGAGTCTGTGGAGACAAAGAAAGTTATCCATGAAAGCAAATTGGGAAATGTATGTGTATGGTGTATAGTTACACCAACACTCTTATATGGGTGTGAAGCATGGGTGTTGAATGTTGCAACAAGGAGAAGGCTGGAGGCAGTGGAGATGTGTCTGAGGGCAATGTGCGGTGTGAATAAAATGTAGAGAATCCATAGCTTGAAAATTAGGAGGAGGTCCAGGGCTCCTTAAAGAGGGCTGAGAAGGGATTGGTGAGGTGGTTCGGACATTTAAAGAGGATGGAACGAAATAGAACGACGTGGAGAGTGTATAATCTGTAGTGGAAGGAAGGCAGGGTAGGGTTCGGCCTAGGAAAAGGTTGGAGGGAGGGGGTAAAGGAGGTTTTGTGTGCGAGGGGCTTTGACTTCCAGCAGGCGTGCGTGAGCATGCTAAATAGGAGCGAGTGGAGACGAATGGTTTTTATCGCTTGACGTGCTGTTGGAGTGTGAGCAAAGTAGCATTTATGAAGGGATTCAAAGAAACCGGCAAGCCGGACATGAGTCCTGGAGGTGGGAAGTACAGTGCCTGCGCTCTAAAGGAGGGGTGTTGATGTAGTTTTTTAGCTGTAGTATAAGCGCCTCTGGCAAGACAGTGATGGAGTGAATGATGGCGAAAGTGTTTCTTCTTTTTCGTGTCACCCTACCTTGGTGGGAAACGGCCGATGTGTTAATAAAATAAATACTACTACTACTAGTTATAATACAGATCGTACATGTTCCATTTGCAGTCGAAAGAAATTTAAACATAGGTAAAGATGCAATATTAATTCATAAACTATTTTTTTCCACATCTTTTCATTTTTGATGCCTAGTGTTAGTAATATGTATAACATCTAGTGTTTTGTATCATACAAGACAATATTAATGTAGGTACTGACAGACAGACGATTCATTTTGTAAACAAACGACGTAAACTTATAGCATCGATAAATACAGTACAGTACTGTAAATGTATTTTCTCTTTCTTATGATTTTCTTAATACTTTCTTTTCTCTAGCTTACTTTATTGTAAGAATACAGTATATAATACATATACAAAATGTGTGTTAATCGACTGTTTATGCTATCGGTAAGGCTTCCAGTCAACAGGCTATTAGTAAAGTTTTTGAGTTAAAAGTTATACACGGATTTTCGACCGCGCGGGGAAGAAGCGGCGTTAGTTAGTTTAATATTTTTATTATGCACCCCATACCCATGGTGTGGGCGGTAGTCAAAAGATTACAGAGGTACATAATTGGTCCAGGGACTGGACTCCAAAGTTTTGATAGCTGAACAAGTTACAGCGGTAATGAACTAGATCTGGTCACAATTATGACAAGTTACAAAGGTAATGAGCTCCAGGTAGAGCTGGTCACAATCATGACAGTTACGAGGGTAATGAACTAGATCTGGTCACAATCATGACAGTTACGAGGGTAATGAACTAGATCTGGTCACAATCATGACAAGTTACAAAGGTAATGAGCTCCAGGTAGAGCTGGTCACAATCATGACAGTTACGAGGGTAATGAACTAGATCTGGTCACAATCATGACAAGTTACAAAGGTAATGACCTCCAGGTAGAGCTGGCGCCCTAACTTCCGCGTTGTTCAAGAGTCAACTGTATGTATAGCAAGTATATACGTGTGTGTATATATATATATCTTCATCGTAGTTCAAGAGTATGAAAATACAGAATTAATATGATGCTTTTCGCCTTATCTCGCTGAGTAGTTGATTAGTTAATACTAACAATTACATGGCATCAACATTAACACATGGTAAAAGTGTACAAAACTGTCTCACAATAATATTAAATCTCCATATATGGAACTCTAAGATTCAACATACACTTTTTTCCGGAGCATATAGTACTACAGTGTGTCCCGTAAGTCTGAAACAACAGGGTAAAATAAGTAATTCATGTTTTATTTTTCTATTTATATAGGTTCCCATGATGTCTTTGAGTAAGGAAGAACACCTGCAGATAATGCTACTCGTTGGAAATCAAAGCTAGAGGAACGCCGCTGAGAACTGAGCAGATTGCATCCAGATCGCGCTCTCCACTAACACATTTGCATATCAGCGAAGCATCATGCAACACCTTCACTCTTAATATCGTTAATTGTGTATTGTTGACTACATATCTCGTCTAAATTCTTTTATCAAGAGTAATGGTGGGCACATCAAACACGTTCTATGAATGAAAGACTATTATCTCCTATTTTCCCTCCCTATGGCTCCAGACTTAAGACAACCCCTGCAAATTTTCTGCTTGAGGAAAGAAGACATCAACATTACAAATAAGCGTCATACTTTAATTTATGACTTACCTCACATCTGTATAAGCCTGAATCCGTAATCTTCAGAATTTGAAATGAGATTTTATTTCCACTAATTTCTCTATGTTCTTGTTTCTTATCGATTTTCTTATCATCCTAATGGGGATACAAAACAGAAATTTACGTGAAAATGTAAACAACGTATCCTTAAAATTCAAAGGTTTAGTCAAAGTAGTCACTAACTCTAATCAAATTAACATTTTCTAAGAAAATCATATTGCACCAAATTTATACACACATTCTAAATCTAGTACTGTTTCATTATAACAGAATTCAACAGTGAAGCTCTTTAGCAATGAATTTTATTTACATACCTTATACCATATGACCTCTGGAGTGGGAGCACCGTTTGCTGGGCACTCCATGGTGAGGTTTCCCATCTCTTTAAGGTTCATGTTTGACAGAGGAGAAGAAACACCCTTCTTCCACTTTGGTGCCGCCATAGCTGAAAGGAGAGAATTTGCTTATAAGCTGCAAGTATAGGTCCTTTTTTTTTGAAGTGTGATAATTTGCGTGATTTATACACTAAGACTAGTTACCTTTGTATATAGTATTACAAGACCTTAAAGTAATACACACAAAAAAAATACTCACGCTTAATCTGAATCCAGTGGGTGACATTTTCTTTTTCAGATTCCTCTATGCAAGTAAGGGTAAAGTTTTCGTTTTTCTTGGTCAGGTTTTGAATACTTATCTCCGAGATGTAAGATAATTGTGAATCAGCCTCTGAAAATGTTTATATATAGTTTATAATACTATAATAAAGGCTGAGTTTTGTAATTCTATTTTGAAGACATGCAAGGCTGCTATTACATATATGTAGCTACAGTAGCAGAACTATGCTCGTGGTGTCCCGTCTTCAGTGTTTAATAAAATCATACAAGTAGATTTATTTCGGGCGCTCAACCAAAGCTTCGCCTTGAAGCCAAACATGATGCCTTAAGCTGTATTGATAATTTAGCCAAACAGCACACTCTCTCACAAATTATTTACGTTGATGGTTCAGTTCACCAATCCACTGGTGCAGCTGGTAGTGCTGCTGTTGTCATACAGAGTGATGGCTCTCTTAAAGAAATTGGAGCACGCATCAATAACTGGGCCTCTACCCTTCAGACAGAACTGTTTGCCATACTCCTTGCACTCAAATGCGTCCATGTATCTAAGGTTGACTCTCTAATTGTAACTGATTCTCTGTCATCCATAAATGCTCTCAACTCATCAAGTATAACTTGTAGCATGCTTGTGTCAGAAGCCAGACACAGGTATGGTAGGATTGTGGATAGTAGAGTCAGAGTGCACATGCTGTGGATTCCATCTCACATTGGTCTTCAGATGCATGATAGAACTGATAAATTGGCTAAGTTTTATGCTTTCAAAGAGGGGGTAGATTACAATCTTGGCTTGTCAGTTAGCAGTTTGAGAACAATAATACGAAAAGAACTAGAACTGAATTTTATTGACTTAAGACTCAGGGAGATTGACACCAGTCAGTCCATCTATCATCATTCTATCATGCAGGAGGAGCCACATGTCTATGGTGCATCCAACAAAATAAGCAGACTCTTGGATGTCACCACCGCCCGCCTCCGGCTGGGTTACAAGTATCTTTGGCAGGTTAAATCACCACCACCAGATGTAGACCAAACAAAATGTAAACTTTGCAGTTGATTTTATCACACTCCTGCGTCATTAGTATTAGAGTGACAAAATTAATGAATTAGAGACTACTCACTCAAAATGTTCAAGAAATATTCAAAGATTTATCCACAGTGGTATATTCTAGACTCATTTAAAAATACCCTGACTTTGCTCCTGTAACATAAACCATTGCCCTACTGGTGTGGTGTGTGTGGGTCTGGTGGTTGATTTTTGGTTGTTTGCAGAGGGTGATTCTTTTTGTCCGTGCAAGGATTGAAGGCTGAGGCCTTTTTGAGTGTGTATTTGTATTAAAATAGTGTTTGTGTATATGTATTAAAGTGTAAGTAATTACAACAATAAAATACTCACCAAGAACTCATTGACATTTGACTTGTGTCAGACTATGAAGTGTTCATTTTCGTTTATTTGGTTCATGATTTGTAACTCATGTAAAATGTAATAGTGAAATTTTTACTACATGTTTATTACCTTGTAAGCTGAGTTCATTCATTTGAAGCTGTTAGGCTCATTACTTATGTAACTGCTCAGCTATCAGAACTTGGGGTCAGTCCCTGGACTCATTATGTTTGTAATCACTACACAGGATTTATGGGGTGCGGATAAAAAGATATCAACTAACTAACCACAATCCCCAATATCTCAACACAAACAAGAGGCTTGGTAACTCTACAACAAAACCCTCAACAAGTGGAGGAGCTGCTGCTGAATTCCCTTAACAGACCTGGGAGCTATATAAAGTTTAACCTTACCAAGAGGAGTAGAGGTGTAGATCAACAAGAGAGACCAACGATTCTTCAAGGTGTAACGCAGCACATCTGGCTTACCCTCCAATTAAATATACGGTTAGGACGGTGATACAAATTTTGTGTGAAGCGTTATTAACTTGCATCCATCTGATCTGTGTACCGATATTTTAATTTATGTAATTCGTGTACTTGTCTGCGAAGATATACTAAATAAAATGCATGATCTTGTATGTGTTAATAAATAATGACTTAGGTTACGCAATTGTGAACTGTGCTGAAATTAAAAGAAATAAGAAAATTATTAATGAAGCAGCAACATGAGTCATTTATTATTAAGTATGGCCTTGTTATGCATTCCAACGACGTTTGTGATTGTTAAGCATCTAATATAAAGATGTAATTATCAGAGCATTATTTATGTAAAATATAAATTAAAGTTAGAGGGAATTATGATATGTCTATCTACAGATTTGTGTGTTAAAGAGAGGTTTCGTCTTTTCCTCAATTTTATAACGGCCTACATTTCGATTATATTCGAAATGTAGGTATTGTTCTCGTTATAATATTCGTTAGGGGACAGGACAAGTTCTTCCTGACATGGGTCTTTAATCATATAAATGACCCGTGTGTTGATATTACTTGATGAAGTTATGATTATGTCAACATGTGATAAAGAAACCTTTGTATACATTGTGACTGTAATTATATGTAGTAATTATATATTCACCCGTAAGGAAACCAATTATGTAAATGAATGTAAATTATTCAACAAACTAGGTAAATTAAGCAGTTACATATTACGTAAATTTTAGCAGGTTGTCTAACTGTACAAAATACAAAATGGCATATCGATTTTTTTTTATAATTATAAATGACAATTTTCTTCGGGAGATACAGGCAAACCTTAGGTCATCCACAGCCTGATTTGACAGTTGACAATCACCATCTACCAATAAAATAACTACCATAAGCATGTTTATTATTTATGTATAAAATATATATCACTAAAAACATATTTCAGATGTTGCCAGGACATTAAACAATATAAACCCACCAGTCACACTGAACTTCCAGTTCTTTACCAGGTGTTCATTAAGCGGCTGGCCATTCAGTTTCCATTTTAGATTATTGTTGGTGAACACTTTGTTACCAAGACAACGGAACGTCAAGTTATCACCCTCCAGGACTACATTATTATGTTCTAGTTGCTTCTCATCATTAATTATAGTCTCCAGTGACACTTTGGACTTCACGTCATCAGCATCTGTCAAAAAATAATATAGTAATGAATTTCTGAAATAAAGGTAAAACTCAAATTGCTTAAATTTTGGATGTACATTTTATAAACATATAACATATTTTCACAATGTTACAGAAAATAATTTATGTCATTTATTATGGTAAAGAATGAAACAACGTTAATACTTATCGAACTACGTTAAAGTATCTCACCAGTCACTATGAAGTCCACGATTTTCGAGTTTCATTCTGAAGTTCGTTTTCAGCAATGCATCTACACAAGTCAAGGAAAATAAATGCATTATTAAACATATATTATTATTAAATTAATAAAAATGCGCTTAACCCAAAGGTTGAGGCAAGTTGTCGGCAACAGATGAACTTAGAGGGCAAAATCAATCTGTTTCAATAACAACATCATAGTGAGTGTCTGTACTGAAAGTAAGACTTTCAGAAAGGAACAGCACGTAACGTGAAAAAAAACATCGAAAATTAACCCTACATACTTGGTAAATGGAACAATTAAGCAAAAGGTGTTCTAGCGTCAATAAAACCTGACAAGCGAAACAGAGAGGTATGAGCCCCTCACTGTATGGTAGGTTAGGTTAGGTAATGTTCGTTAGGAAACAGGACAAGTGTTTCCTGACGAGGCTCTTTAGTCACATGATGACTCGCAAGTGGAGCTTTCGGCCATCTGACCGAGGCCTTCCACTGGTTTACCGGTCCACCTTTCATTGCGTTCCTTGCCATAATCTTTTTTCCTAATCCGGTTTAAATTTTGTATTATAAAACCAGCGTATGTGTTCACCTGTAATATCCCGAAACTTGTGCCCGACCCTTCCACATGACCTTCTCCGTCACTAGATGTCCAGCGTCAACTGGTATACCTTCAGAAAGTTCATTGAAGGAACCACTCTCATCCTGGAAATAAAAATATATTTAGATACGATAGAGTTTGCCGACAATACTGAATGAAAGAAAGGTGTGCAGCAAGCTTTTATGGTGACAAGGCTTCGCTCTGTGTAAACTCAATAATTATTAAGTCATCGATTTGGTAAAAGTATACACTGCAAAAAGTTATCATTATGAAAACTTATCCTTGTACTAGTGTTTTTTTTCCAAACACTTTTTCAATGAGACTTACTAAGACACTGCAATAATACAAGCATGCGTGATAACAAACTCTATACATTGTGGGGGTCGGGGGAAATGTCACTTAGTCCAGAAGTACATCCACGCACCTGGCGAAGGGCAAGTAATCTGGTTGTAGAGCTCTCATACCCTTACCCGTGAGTTACTGATCAAAACTTTAAGAATATAAGAAGAAACACTAAAGTAGGCCTATTGGCCCATACAAGGCAGGTCTAACTCACACCCACTCATGTACCCGTCCAGCGTATACATAAAAAGTTACTCAAAGTTCTCACCTCACTGACGCTAACTGGGAGTTAGTTCCACTCATCAGTAACTCTACTGCTAAACCAATGCTTCCCTATATACATTTTAAATCCAAATTAGTCCGGTTTAATCCACTGCTGCGAATCCTGTCTTGGGTAGATATTTTTCAGCACGTTGTTTATATTCACTTTATTTATTCCTGTTTTCCATTCGAACATTTCTTCATGTATGTGGGATCACAGAGTACTAGAGAGAGAAACATGACGTACTGACGTACTGGGTGGATGAAACATGAAGTACTGGGTGGATGAAACATGAAGTACTGGGTGGATGAAACATGAAGTACTGGGTGGATGAAACATGAAGTACTGGGTGGATGAAACAAAGTAAAGTTTCACTGTAAACAATATAGAATCTGACCTGGATACCACAAGGGCGTACTTTCCTCCTTCAAGGAAACGAGGGCTCGTAAAGGGCTCTTCATTCAGAGAACTGGAGTTATCCTTCCTTTCCTAAGATCAAATCTAATCACCTTTTATTCCTCAGGCACTGTGTGAACCCTGCATGGGTTTAGCGCTTCCCCGTGGACAAAAAGATGGTACTTTTCAAGGACCATGTTGGGCCAACCGTTTGTAATCTACATTGATAACAATGACATCATCCAATATGTGGATGGTATTCAGCTCTCTGAGGGTATTGCTTCTATGAAAACTGACCAACAGCAGCGTTATAAACCAAAAAGATTGCGAGAAGATTTTTAAGATAGTCACAAATGCAATATCCTGCATGCGGAGCACAACGCATATCACAGTTACTATGATAAGTATACTTCAGGCGTGTGTGTGTGTGTGTACTGTGTACTCACCTAAATGTGGTTGCAGGGGTCGAGACTCAGCTCCTGGCCCCGCCTCTTCGCTGTCCGCTACTGTGTATGTGTGTGTGTGTATGTGTGTGTGTATGTGTATGTGTGTGTATATGTATGTGTGTGTGACCCAACAATTAAAATTTGCACACTATTACAGTTGTGAGTTCATTACCTTTGTAACTTGTGAGTTCATTACCTTTGTAACTTGTGAGTTCATTACCTTTGTAACTTGTGAGTTCATTACCTTTGTAACTTGTGAGTTCATTACCTTTGTAACTTGTGAGTTCATTACCTTGTAACTTGTGAGTTCATTACCTTTGTAACTTGTGAGTTCATTACCTTTGTAACTTGTGAGTTCATTACCTTTGTAACTTGTGAGTTCATTACCTTTGTAACCTGTGAGTTCATTACCTTTGTAACTTGTGAGTTCATTACCTTTGTAACTTGTGAGTTCATTACCTTTGTAACTTGTGAGTTCATTACCTATATAACTTGTGAGTTCATTACCTTTGTAACTTGTGAGTTCATTACCTATGTAACTTGTGAGTTCATTACCTTTGTAATTTGCTCAGCTATCAAAACTTTGGGGTCCAGTCCCTGGACCCATTATGTACCTCTGTAATCTTTTGACTACCGCCCACAGGATGGGTATGGGGTGCATAATAAAGATACCAAACTAAGCTAACTGTCCGCTTGTACGCCCTCAGCGTGACCAGCCGATTCAATACGAGCGATATCATGCAGCACAGCCTGAGGACCACAGGACTGACAGCTCATCAAACAAGACTGAGGACCACAGGACTGACAGCTCATCAAACAAGACTGAGGACCACAGGACTGACAGCTCATCAAACAAGACTGAGGACCACATGACTGAGAACTGTGTGTGTAGAGTGTATACGTTTTTAATGTCGCAGCTTCGGTATGCGTTAATAGTTCTTTGACTCTGGTATCTAAGCCTAGTATTTATGTAAGTGAAACATCGAGAGACTTAGATAACAATGACAAAGAACATAACGCATGCCAAACCCTAAAATGCCAGAAACACCGAGAATCATCTTACCTTGTACATACGTATACAAACTTCCTGAAGACAAGGAGTGACCGTCGCAGCAGATCATGTATAGTATTATAAGGAATAGCCACAACCAATAACTTTACTTTAAACTTAGGACCATTCACAATCTCCGAAGTTAAGCGAGGCTTATTCTCCAAGTACCTGATACAGCGATCACTATAACCTCACTCCGCTGGTTACTCATACATGACTATTCTTTCACTTCAGAACCTCTCTCCACCCTCTATAAATACCCACGTCTTTTTCTGTGTGAACTGATAAAGTCCTTATCATTGTATTAGGTCTAAAAATAATGTGGCCATCAGGTATATACAAAGTCAAGAGATATTTTAGCAGTCAGGTATGTGGAGAAATTTCTCCAGGAGGGGGGGTATCGGTCCCCTTCAGCCCTTTCCAACTGAGGGGCCCAGCCCTCTCAGAAAGGGACAGTGACGGCTTATTTGCTACCGCGTCAAGTAATTGGACACAGATGCTTTACCAGTATGTACCAGTGTTAGACACGCCACTTCCTTGTAAGATACGTCACAGCTGACCACTGTTAGTCTTATATGTTGTTAATGTGAGACAATCGATCTCTTACAGTAGTAGGAAAATTAAGAAAATCCTGCACCCACTTTAATACCATGTTAAAGATAGCATATACAGTCGTCTAACCCCAGACATCAAGAAAACAAACATTCTGCATTGCTTCCTGTAGAAGTTTGGCAAGCAAGGGAAACATGCTGGATCGACACTTGTTTGTCAGATGACGCCCAGGGCACGCTGGGCTAGCGAGGGGCGGCAGGGATTAGATTGCTTTACAACCTGCCAGAGGGAACATTAACGCCGGGATAACGGATAAAGAACACTGTTCTGCGCGTTTATGTGCATAAAAGACAATTCCACATTAGCAGTATATTACAAAGAAGTGTGCGCAGCTTCTTATGACATTACTGTGAAGAGAAATACTGAAGAACATAGTAAATGAGTGTAACAGTTAGACTAGGAGTGTGACATTCTCAAAGACTACTTCCATTCAAGACAGCGTTTTCCGGGTGACACTTGAGGGTCCGACACAAATACCCAGGTAAGTCTGCTCAGACATTTAGATGTTCTATTGACTGCACAGTTAGGAACTGATATATGTTCTAGGCAGATTTATCATAAACCAGGTTAACTACGGGCTTTTTAGCCCAAGCCAGTGAGTATTAGCATTATTCAGTATTCAGTTATTGAATGTATATTGCTATACGCACCTCAGGGGCAATTATTCACATATACACTTTATACTTACTTGTCCCCAAGAGCTACGTGGCGGTAGGACACGCTGGGTCACGTCGGGGGAACTTTTTGGTTGAAGCTGCAGAAAGCTGACCCAGCAACAAAGATAAGTACAGTGTTTTATGTGTTCATGTACAAATTGTTGGTGTTCTACAAATGTAATTTACCACAAGGTATATACAGGTCAAACATAATGGTTCTCACAATTTTCGACAAACCATCATCTTTTAACAAACCGGCAGTATCCCACCGAGGCAGGATGGCCCAAAAGAAAAAAAAAAAGTTTCTTTTAACTTTAGTAATGTATACAGGAGAAGGGGTTACTAGCCCCTTGCTCCCGACATTTTAGTCCCCTCCTACGACACGCATGGTTTCGACAAACATATGATTACTAAATCCAACTTTTACCAAAAAAATTCACTAATTGGAAAATGAATGAAATGTGTGTGGTGCTTACTTTGTTGACTGGTGAGAAGTCGGTGCAGTTGTCTTTACTGAAACACTGCATAAACTGGAGACTAACCCGGGGCTTTGGAAACCCGTTAGCCTTGCAAGTCAAATGGACCCTCTTCTGGAACTTGTACATGAAGCTTGGTTCCATTATGGTAAGAAATACATCACTGGGAACTTCTGTTGAAAAAAAAAATAATTTCCAGTTATTTTTTTGGTCCATATTCACATTAAATCAAGGTGCGAAATAAAAAAATATTAAAGTTACATAACAAATATTTAAGGAAATAAAGAACTCCAGAGCAATTAGTTTTAATTTGTTTGCTTTGTGTTAGGTCACATATTTCTCTCATTATCATTTATTGTAATTTTCAGATTATACAGCACCTGTGTTCTTTTAACTCGACAGATTCTGACTGATTCAATGAGTCAACTGCGAAAACATTAATCCTACAAAATAATGCAATAAAGCAAGTGCTTGGTTACTCTGGAATTGATCTTCATCCTGTATATATATATATATAGTATATATACATATGTGTGTGTGTGTGTGTGTGTGTGTTACTTACCATTTTGTCCTAGGCACATGTCGATTAGACACTAGGCCTGTTGTATGTATGTGTGTGTATGTGTGTGTGTGTGTAAGGAAACACTTCGAAATATTTCCGCCCCGCCGGGAATTGAACGGGCCCTCCGTGCGTGAAGCGAGAGCTTTAGCCACCAGGCCACCATGTGTGTGTGTGTGTGTGTGTGTGTGTGAGTGTGTGTGTGTGTGTGTGTGTGTGTGTGTGTGTGTGTGTGTGTGTTGTTTTGCATCATGTATCGCTTGGTTTGCGATATTTGCATGATATATATATATATATATATATATATATATATATATATATATATATAATATATATATATATATATTCGCATTGTAAAAATTTCTATTGGTCGATGCATGCAGGGGATGAGATGAAAAGCTGTAAGCCACCTCCCTGAAAGCTGGCTGCTGCCTTGATCAACGTCTAGCGTGAGCTGGACGCCAAGGTATTGGTCCATTTTCGTACGGTCTGTAAAGCACTGCATACCTTGTCACAAGGTTCGTAGGTTCGATCTCCTTCGGCCAGAGATCAGTGTTTTTGATATATATATATATATATATATATATATATATATATATATATATATATATATACAGTGGTACCTCGACTTACGATATTTTTTCATTCCAGAATGCTGTTCAAGTGCCATTACCAGACGAATTTATCTCCTTAAGAAATGATGTAAAATAGACTAGTCCATTTAGACCCCCAAAATTACACTTACAAAAGCATTTAAAAAAATAAACTTACATACAAGGGTGTGTTTGGGACCATCGTAAGTCGAGGTACTCACTGTATATATATATATATATATATATATATATATATATATATATATATATATATATATATATATATATACATACATATATATATATATATATATATATATATATATATATATATATATATATATATATATATATACATATACATATAATGATGGAATGCTTTATTAATAGACAGAATACATCAATGGAAAACATGAACATGAATAAAATGGTACAATATATCAAAGATTATGAATCTCCTCCAGCTCCCCGAAGCCGGACGCGAGCCAAGTATGCAGCATGCGTTTCCCTCTGATGGCCACGCTGGAACGCTGGAACATGAACGGGCTGCCCTTGGGTCTCTGGTGGTGTCGATGAGTCTGGAACCCAGTTCCTTAAGGAAACGTATTGCATTTTTCACCACGCTTCCAAGGTCTCTGATCCCACTGGGACATATATATATATATATATTATATATATATATATATATATATATATATATATATATATATATATATATATATATATATATATATATATATATATATATATATATATATATATATATATATATATATATATATATATATATATATATATGTATATATATATATATAAAAATTGACCTAAAGCAATATTGTTGAATTAAAAGAAAGTATGTGATATTACCGGAGATATAGAGGGGAGACTAACCTGGTGTAGTGTAGTACATGTGTATGGTGTCTGATGCGACTGTTATGCCGTTCTCGAGGATCTTGCCGATGAGGGTGTACTGTCCTATGTCGTTAATATCTGGCTGATCAATTGTCAGATGCATTTTGCCTTCTTCCCTAATGTGATCAAGTTTATAACGTTTATTACCGTCTATTTTGGTTGTGTCGAGAAGCAATTCACCTGTAGGAAATATTGACAAGACGTACATGTTGTTCTGGATAGAGCTAAAAATACTCAGTTCAGCATATAAATAAATAATTCTCACATAGTAAGACAAGACGTGGGGTAAAGTTTTAGGTATACATACAACTTGACTGCAACCTGAAATTCAACACTCACATCCAACTTATATTTAAGAAAGATTCCAAAACTGTGGGCATTCTATTCAAAATATCCTACGTTCCGCAAATATTACTCGCTCTATACTACTCAGTAATCTATCCCTATAACTCGTGGTATTTATGTTTAGGGATTACAACAATAAATCACCTAAAACCTATTGTTACTCAACAGAAATCAATTATTAAAATAATCAAATCATGTTTCATACTATTCAAGTCTTAACTTAATCACCTTACAAAACATTCACAGAAACTGTTGGGCGTTCTGTATACAGTAATTAGTTTAATATCTTTATTATGGACCTCCATACCCACTCTATGGACGGTAGATAAAAGACTACAGATGCACATAATGGGTCCAGGGACTGGGCCGCCAAGTATATTGATAGCTCAACAACTTGCAGTGGTAATGAACTATTTATATGTCTATATCTGTTTACAATCGTAACGAATTATTTATGTAAACATGAATTAGGTCACAAAATATTACAAAAAATATTACCTTATATTTTAGCAAGGCATGCTTGTAAAATAGTTAAAGTAGTTATTTATTATGAACAGTAGAAGTCAGTGTGTTTTTCCAGAATGGGTGGTAATATGCGACTTTATAAAATACTAACATTTCTTGAATATTTCTGAGCGAGTTGTTTCCGAATTCAGTGATCTTATCGCATTTCAGCACATAATGACGCAAGGTGTGACAACTGTCCATCTGGCAAAGTTTACATTTATTTTTTTCAACATCATCTGGTGGTGGTGATTTAACCTCCCAGAGATATTTGTAATACCGCAGGAGCCGGGCGGTACATTCAAGAGTTTGCTTATTTTGCTCTATGTACCATAGGCATATAGCTCCTCCTGCATGACAATGGTGATAGGTAGACTAACTGGAGTCAATCTCCCTCAATCTCAAGTCAATGAAGTTCACTTATAGTTCATTTAGTATTATTGTTCCCAAACTGCTGACAGCCCAAGATTGTAATTTACTCCCTTTTTTAAGACAAATGCCTTTGCAATTCATCCATTTTATCGTACATCTGAGATGTGAGATGGAATCCACAGGTGTACTCTGACTTCACCGTCCACAATCCTACCATACCTGTGTCTGGCTTCTAATACAAGCATGCTACAATTGATACTCAAGGAGTTAAGAGCATTTATGGATATAAAGAATCAGTTACAATTAAGGTGTCAGTCTTTGATACGTGGATTCATTTGAATGCAGTTTGAAGGGTAGAGGCCCAGTTGTTGATGCGTGTTCTAATTTCTATATGAGAACCATCACTTTGTATGACTACAGGAGCACTACCAGCTGCACCAGTGGTTTGGTGAACAGAACCATCAACATACATAATACAGCTTAACGCATCCTGGTTTTTTTTTTTTTTTGGGGTGGGAGAAGGAGGGATAGTGGTCTAGAATGGGGTAATTTCCCATGAATCAGGAAGTGTCGCTGTCGCCTTACTTGGCACAGATCATGTATCTGGCTCATGCGAAGAACAGTTCCAGTTTTTATGATCCATCTGGAGGAGTGCTCACCAGTGTTGATTATGCTGCGCAACTACTTGCTCTTGTGTCTGACTGGAAGCTTGGAGGGCTGGAAAACTGCAGAACGAAGCAATGACGATCATCCTAGGATGCCCTCGTACTGCCAAAATTTTAAATATGCGGAAAGAACTTGATATTCCAAGCATCAGAGATCGTTTTACTGAAGGAAATATCCTCATTGGGATCAATATGGTTAGGCTTGCCCATTCAAACCCCTGCACAGAAGCCCTCCAAACTTTCCTCAGCACTGGTGAACATCCCTCCAGATGGATCGAAAAAACTGGAACCGACCTCCGCAAGAACCAGCTACATGATCTATGTCAAGTAAGGCAACAGCGGCACTTCCCCGCTCCATGGTATATTACCCCATTCCAAACTACTATTCCTCCATTTCATCCCAACTCTTCTTCAATCACAACCAAAGCTTCGTCTTGGAGCCAAACAGGATGCCTTAAGCTGTATTGATAACTTAGTCACACAGAACACTCTTTCACAAATTATTTACGTTGATGGTTCCGTACACCAATCCACTGGTGCAGCTGGTAGTGCTGCTGTCGTACCGAGTGATGGCTCTCATAAAGAAATTGGAGCACGCATCAATAACTGGGCCCCTACCCTTCAAACAGAACTGTTTGCCATACTTCTTGCACTCAAATGCGTCCATGTAACTGATTCTCTGTCATCCATAAATGATCTAAACTCATTAAGTATAACTTGTAGCATGCTTGTGTCAGAAGCCAGACACAGGTATGGTAGGATTATGGACAGTAGAGTCAGAGTGCACATGCTGTGGATTCCATCTCACATTGGTCTCCAAATGCATGATAGAATTTATGAATTTGCTAAGCAGTATGCTTTCAAAGAGGGAGTAGATTACAATCTTGGGTTGTCAGTTAGTTAGCAGTTTGAGAACAATAATACGAAAAGAACTTCAGTAGAACTTTATTGACTTAAGACTTAGGGAGATTGACACCAGTCAGTCCATCTATCATCATTCCATCATGCAGGAGGAGCCACATGTCTATGGTGCATCCAACAAAATAAGCAGACTCTTGGATGTCACTCCCGCCCGCCTCCGGCTGGGTTACAAGTATCTTTGGCAGGTTAAATCGCCACCACCAGATGTAGACCAAACGAAATGTAAGAGGGCATGGAAATTTGAGGGTGGGGGAAAGAAGAGGTAGGGGTCGTCTTGGGAAAGGCTGGAGGAAGGAGGTAAAAGAGGTTTTGAGTGAGAAGGACTTGGACATCCGACAAGATTGTGTGAGTGTTAGGAGTGGAGTCAAATAATTTTTTATGATTTGACGTGCTGTTGGCGTGTGAGTAAAGTAACATTTGTGAAGGGATTCAGCGAAATCGGTTAGCAGGACATGACTCCTGGAGGTGGGAAGTACAGTGCCTGGACTGTGAAGGAGGGAAGGGGATACTGTAGTTTGGAGGGTCATATAACCTCTAATGTTAGCGCGATTCTGGTAAGACAGCGAATGAGTTACAGTGAATGCGTTTTTATCTTTGTCGGGTCACCCTACATAGGTAGGAGATGGCAAGAGTTAAAAAAGACTCCGACAGTTTCCCACCTATGTAGGGTGACCCCACATAGAAGAAAACACATTCACTGTCTTGTCAGAAGTGCGCCGACATTACTGTTCAGATGACCTTCCAAACTATATCTCCACCCCTCCTTCAAAGTGCGGGCACTGTACTTCTCACCTCTAGGACTCAAGTCCGGCTTACCGGACTTTTTATATTTAGAAAACGTTAAACCCGTAGGGGAAAAACAGCGCCTGAGGTAATGAGGTTCGGTCCAAGAAAGGGGAGAACAGGTTCTGTTCATAGTAAAATATATCCTGCATAAGTAAAGATTTGTTTTACTAGTAACCCAGGACAACTAAAGAAAGCCAAGCAGTGTGGCTTATTTTCCCCAGGCCTTGAGATCTTCTTTCCCAAGATGATAATTAAAACAGCCGACTACCTCACATGTATTTGCCTACCATACGTCAAGTTTACCCAGGATTCAAACACAAGCTCTTCTTGTTGTGAGCCGAACATTCTACTGGTGAAGTTCACAATATAAAATATTTCGAAGTGAAATGAAAATTGCGTGCATTGTTTTACCTTCCTTTAACCAAGTGAATGATGGCTCTGGATACGCTCGGAAGAGCACTGTCCAAGAAATAGAGCTCTGAATGTGAGTGATGTTGGGATGGTCGATTCTCAGCTTCACGTGTGCAGAGTCTTTGCCTGAAGAACGTAATATACATTAGAATAGTCATAAATGCAGTGTCTGGTGCTCTAGTGTGGACTTTCAACTGTCCTGCTCTAGTGTACCATCAACTGTCCTGCTCTAGTGTACCATCAACTGTCCTGCTCTAGTGTACCATCAACTGTCCTGCTCTAGTGTGTACCATCAACTGTCCTGCTCTAGTGTGTACCATCAACTGTCCTGCTCTAGTGTACCATCAACTGTCCTGCTCTAGTGTACCATCAACTGTCCTGCTCTAGTGTACCATCAACTGTCCTGCTCTAGTGTGTACCATCAACTGTCCTGCTCTAGTGTACCATCAACTGTCCTGCTCTAGTGTACCATCAACTGTCCTGCTCTAGTGTGTACCATCAACTGTCCTGCTCTAATGTGTACCATCAACTGTCCTGCTCTAGTGTGTACCATCAACTGTCCTGCTCTAGTGTGTACCATCAACTGTCCTGCTCTAGTGTGTACTATCAACTGTCCTGCTCTAGTGTGTACCATCAACTCTCCTGCTCTAGTGTGTACTATCAACTGTCCTGCTCTAGTGTGTACCATCAACTCTCCTGCTCTAGTGTGTACCATCAACTGTCCTGCTCTAGTGTGCACCATCAACTGTCCTGCTCTAGTGTGTACCATCAACTGTCCTGCTCTAGTGTGCACCATCAACTGTCCTGCTCTAGTGTGCACCATCAACTGTCCTGCTCTAGTGTGTACCATCAACTGTCCTGCTCTAGTGTGTACCATCAACTGTCCTGCTCTAGTGTGTACTATCAACTGTCCTGCTCTAGTGTGTACCATCAACTGTCCTGCTCTAGTGTGTACCATCAACTGTCCTGCTCTAGTGTGTACCATCAACTGTCCTGCTCTAGTGTGTACCATCAACTGTCCTGCTCTAGTGTGTACCATCAACTGTCCTGCTCTAGTGTACCATCAACTGTCCTGCTCTAGTGTACCATCAACTGTCCTGCTCTAGTGTGTACCATCAACTGTCCTGCTCTAATGTGTACCATCAACTGTCCTGCTCTAGTGTGTACCATCAACTGTCCTGCTCTAGTGTGTACCATCAACTGTCCTGCTCTAGTGTACTATCAACTGTCCTGCTCTAGTGTGTACCATCAACTCTCCTGCTCTAGTGTACTATCAACTGTCCTGCTCTAGTGTGTACCATCAACTCTCCTGCTCTAGTGTGTACCATCAACTGTCCTGCTCTAGTGTGCACCATCAACTGTCCTGCTCTAGTGTGTACCATCAACTGTCCTGCTCTAGTGTGTACCATCAACTGTCCTGCTCTAGTGTGCACCATCAACTGTCCTGCTCTAGTGTGTACCATCAACTGTCCTGCTCTAGTGTGCACCATCAACTGTCCTGCTCTAGTGTGACCATCAACTGTCCTGCTCTAGTGTGTACCATCAACTGTCCTGCTCTAGTGTGCACCATCAACTGTCCTGCTCTAGTGTGTACCATCAACTGTCCTGCTCTAGTGTGCACCATCAACTGTCCTGCTCTAGGTTAGGTTAGGTAAGGTTTGTTAGGAAACAGGAAAAGTGTCTCCTGACGTGGGTCTTAGATGACGACCCGCCATTGGAGCTTTTGGTCATCTGACCGAAGCCTTCCGCTGGCTTACCGGTCCACCCCTTGAAAAATTACGGTCATAGTTATAAGCAGTTTATGTCCTGCTCTAGTGCGTACCATGAACTGTTCTGACTTCAGAACTATCTTTCACATACAAATCGTCATAGTTCCTCGTCTACACGCTGCAGCTGACTCCAGAACTATCTTTCACATACAATGCGTCATAGTTAATGTAATAAAATACTGCTGTACATGTGTTTAGCTTCTTACCTATGACATTGAGGACTATTGTGAAGGGTTGTGACTCGTTAAGTCCAGATTTTGCAATACACTTGTATTCTCCAGAGTCCACCTTGGGATCAAGCTTGACTACCATCTGAGTTCGTGTCACCTTTGTGTTTGTCTCAGTCACCCGGTACACTCTATGGTTACCTGTCTGTGAAGAGAAAGAAGACAGACTGGGGAAGTTGCACTTATTTTATACTGTTAATATTTTTAAGCTGGAATTACGTACATTTTTGCGAGGTCGAGATTAATGTGGATTTTTGCTTTAGATTTAAAATTTTAAGTTTAAAGAATGTGGAGATTATATTCACGGGAGGTGCTAAATCTGTTGGGGTCACAAAGCGTCTAAAGAACAGGAAGTAATCAAGTTTTATCCATGAAATGGAGGGGCAGCTCTAAGTCCGTTGAAAAAACAGAGCTTTTCAACGGCATAAAACACACATTTTGAATGGGTAAACTGTTGTTATTAATACGCATGGAAGGAAACACACTCTTGGACATTGCTCGTACTCCTTAAAACTTCAAGGGGAATCGCCTACATGGTGTTGAGAGTTCTTAATCCAAGGAACCGAAGCTACCCCTCTCTTAATCAAACCTGATAACGACCCTCAAGAGTTTAGCGCTTCCCCATGAATATACTTGTGTTCCTCACCTCGTTTTTTATGTTGTCTGGTATGATCCAATCTAGAGTTTTATGTCCTGACACTGGCGAGAGAGCGTAGGTGCAAGTGAGGTTGACGGATTCTCCTTCAATCACGTCGAAGTGTTCCCTGCCGTCGTCAACTAGGTGGTTCTCCTGCCAGGCGTCAGGTACCTCCACGGAGGGTCGCATCAATATCTCGTTACGAGCTGCAACAGCACCAGGTGGAGGCCATGTTGCAAGCAGGCAGGCAGGTTCAGGCACACACACACACACACACAAAAGGTTGATGTACCAAGGATATAAAGGAACAGGATTGATGTACCAAGGATGTAAAGGAACAGGATTGATGTACCAAGGATATAAAGGAACAGATTGATGTACAGGATATAAAGAACAGGATTGATGTACCAAGGATATAAAGGAACATGATTGATGTACCAAGGATATAAAGGAACAGGATTGATGTACCAAGGATATAAAGGAACAGGATTGATGTACCAAGGATATAAAGGAACAGGATTGATGTACCACGGATTTAAAGGAACAGGATTGATGTACCAAGGATTTAAAGGAACAGGATTGATGTACCAAGGATATAAAGGAACAGGATTGATGTACCAAGGATATAAAGGAACAGGATTGATGTACCAAGGATATAAAGGAACAGGATTGATGTACCAAGGATATAAAGGAACAGGATTGATGTACCAAGGATGTAAAGGAATTTGGGATAAAAAGAAAAGAACAAAATTAGTCACAATCCCGTAATGTCTTAAAGTTTTCACTTTTAAGTGAATAGTATTTTTAATTTACCTTACAAAATTATTCGGTTAGTTTTTATAATTAAGTTCACTACAAGAGTCCAGCTAACTGAGAGTAGTGGAACATTATGAGTTGTATATCACAGTGGATCACAAGCTGAGTCCACATATAAGATCAAGATTTATGTTGAAGTGTATGTCGTGGGTACGATTGTGTGTGTGTGTGTGTGCAAGTGGGTATGCGTGTGTATGCAAGTGGGAATGCGTGTGCATGCAAGTGGGAATGCGTGTATGCAAGTGGGAATGCGTGTGAATGCAAGAATGAGTGTACATGCAAGTGGGAATGTGTGTTTATATGCTGGCCTCACCTCGTCATATTAATTCTTCATGTTTGCATCACTCCTCCTCCTGGACTCTCCCCCCCACTCCGCTGTTAACCAACTGTTAGAAACATTCTCTAGTCTTCCTTGCCAACTATTATTTCTAGTATGTAACTGTGCCCTCTGGTTCTGTTAGTGTTGTATCTATTCTACTTGCTCATTTACATTTATATTATTGTAGTAATTGAGAAGCAATAAACTAGTAAGGGTGATACGGTGGAGGGGTTGGGAGCATCTCCAGCCTAACTTAATTATTATAATAAAAAAGAAGCGCTATACCCACTAGGGTTATACAGCCAGCCTAACTTAATAAGCACTGAGTTATATTTCAACTTTTCACCATCCATGTATTTGAAATTCATTTTTAATTTTCCTGCACAACATACAAAATTCTCACTATTGCATTAACATGTTTACTTATAAATTTATTCGTAGATTTTTTTACACTTTTATTTAACTCAGACTAGCGCAAAATTTAAGGTTCATGGGCCTGTTTTTGTTTTCCATTAAGAAGTATTTAGCAACTATAAATTTAGTTGTACATGTATTTGACCAGGTAAGCACCAGACGAGCCTGGCCTATGGCCGGGCTCCGTTAGTAGAAAAACTTGGAATTTATCAGAGGTAAAGGTTCATTTTGTGTTAGTTACCATTTTGTCCTAGACACATGTCGATTAGACACTAGGCCTGTTGTATGTGTGTGTAAGGAAACACTTCGAAATGTTTCCGCCCCGCCGGGAATTGAACCCGGGACCACCGTGCGTTAAGTGAGAGTTTTAGCGTGTGTGTGTGTCACAACCTCAACACAAAGAATATCATATTATTAATGGCATATAAGACACCTGAAACACTTATATCTTTATTGCCGAAACGTTCCGTTTGTACAAGAGGCTTCGGTAATAAAGATTCCAAAGTGTTGCAAATGTGTCTTGTTCATCAACTCAAAATATAACGTGACACACAGACACACGGTATACAAGCACATGTGCATAAGCGATTTACACACAAAAAAAGAAACAAAAGCGGTTATTCAAGAGCCGAAGTTAAAATAGAAAGACAACAAGTAGGAGTTGAAGCAGACAAAACCATTATATTGGGCTGAATATGAGATCTTGCAAAAGTTAATTTACAGTTCGCGTTGGCTTGAAAGGTACTTAATATACTAATATATTTGGTGAATTAGAATCGAGATTAATTCAGATTAGTAACCCAGGAGGGTTAATAACCTAGAATAATCCAAGGTGTGGCTTATTTCTGTTGGCGTCCTTGTCGTCCTTCCCCAGGATGCAACCTACTATAGTTGTCTGAGGTACCTACTAGTAGATAAGAAGAGCAAGTGTTATAGAGTTTGTTGATACGTTTTACCCCGACCTTCAAAAGAAGTGCCTTGATGTTGGTGAGGGGGCTCTTGATTCAAGGCCTGTTGCCCCTCTCTTGAATCGAACCAGACGCTGTAGAAGTCCTGCAGGGTTAGCGCAACCCCAAAAAGGTAATGATAATGAAAATAAAAAGTATCTCGCACCGCCCAGGATTAAACCCGGCTCACTTTGGTTGCGAATTGAATGCCCTACACTGAACTATATTGGCATAACCTTACCACCGACTTATTAATTGGTTTACTGTTTAAATCTCATTCGACATAACATGAAGTTTTCTTTATTTTTGCTTTAAAAACTGAGTTAGTCCATCGGATTACTCTTATTGCCACGATAGACAACACAACCCTGAATGACCTAAATATTATTGGTAATAAACTTTATTTAGGCTATATTATATTAGGCTTAAAGTCTACCCCCCATACGAATGGCAATTTATACATTGTATAAATTGTCATTCGCATGGGGGTAGACTTTAAGCCTAATTAAGTAACCAACCAACTTTCCTAAAATGGCAGAAGGCTTTCGGTACTGCACCCTTTCCGACGACTAATTCACCAAAGTGATTAAGAGTTTGAGGTGTGAAGAGTCTTGGTACATTCAATAAGGGAATACCAGAGAAAGAATGTAGAGAGCGAGTCTTCACTTCAATAAAGAATGAGAAACAAAGTATCCCAAGGGATAGGTCCTTTGACCCATTCACTTGCTGACGTATATAACCACAACAAGGAAAAATGATTCCTTAATATACATATTTTCGGCCATCAAGAAGTTGATGATACATGTGGAGGATAATTGCCAGAAACTACAAGGCTTGAACAAACTACAACACGATACAATAAGTGGTTGTTAAACTTCAGTTCTAATAGATTTAATGAAGATAGAAAGTATGAGGAAACTTAAGACGGAATAAGGAAAATATTTCAGCAGTTGACAAAGGCAGGAGTTTAAAATGGAGAAACTGAATGAAGTAAGCAGTGTTCCACAGGTCATTAGCCTGTGCACAATTACATAACGACTGATAAAATAAGGACATACAAATTTGTGATTACATCAAATGTCAATTCCTAATGAGGACATTAGAGCACTCCAGGATGATTTGAATAGACTGACGCAGTGGTCGGAGAAGTGGCAGATGCAGTTTAATATAGACAAATGCAAAGTTCTAAATGTTGGACAGAAAAATAACCATGCTACATATAAACTAAATAATGTAGATCTTAATATTACGGATATCGAAAAGGATTTAGGAGTTCTGGTTAGCAGTAATCTGAAACCAAGACAACAGTGCATAAGTGTTTGCAATAAAGCTAACAGAATCCTTGGCTTCATTCCAAGAAGTATAAATAATAGAAGCCCTCAGGTTGTTCTTCAACTCTATATATCTTTGGTTAGGCCTCATTTAGATTATGCTGCACAGTTCTGGTCACCGTATTACAGAATGAATATAAATGCTCTGGAAAACGTACAAAGGAGGATGACAGTTGATCCCATGTATCAGAAATCTTCCCTATGAAGATAGACTGAGGGCCCTGAATCTGCACTCTCTAGAAAGGCGTAGAATTAGGGGGATATGATTGAGGTGTATAAATGGAAAATAGGATTAATAAAGGGGATGTAAATAGCGTGCTAAAAATATCTATGTTAAGTAAATGGACACAAATGCAACTAATGTGACATTTTATTATGGCAACGTTTCGCTCTCCAGGAGCTTTGTCAAGCATGACAAAGCTCCTGGAGAGCGAAACGTTGCCACAATAAAATGTCACATTAGTTGCATTTGTGTCCTTTTACTTAACATATTGTCGGTAATTCTACCAATATTAATAAAAATATCTAGCCTAGACAGGACTCGCAGCAATGGATTTAAGTTGGAAAAATTCAGATTCAGGAAGGATATAGGAAAACACTGGTTTGGTAATAGAGTTGTGGATGAGTGGAACAAACTCCCGGGTACAGTTATAGAGGCTGAAACGTTGTAGTTTTAAAAATAGGCTTGTCTACTAGGTCAGATGCCGTGCTCCTTCGTTAAGTGAATGTGACCTGACCTGACTAGGTTAGAGCATTGGCTCTAAGCCGAAGTCGGAAGAACTTGGATTCTGCACTGATCTGCCATGGGCCAGTAGGCCTGCTGCAGTGTTCCTTCTTTCTTATGTTCTTAATTGAAGTAGAATATTTACCGAGGAATGAGAAGTTATCCAGTCAGCCCAATTTGAAAGAATCACCCGCAACTGTTACCCATTGAAGAGTTGCCTATGACCATCACCCGCTGGGTGTCAGTTACCCGCCTGTTGCCCAGGGATGGGTGACCGCACTGCTATCAACTACCTGAAGTGACCTCACCTCCAGGTGCCCACCATCCAGGTACTAGCCATTTGGATCAACCACCTGCTGCTAGGACCCCAACACTCACCCATCACCCACTGCTCACCCGCCATAGTGGTTGACCTACCACTAATCACAGTACCTGGAAGTGTTAATGACCTTCCAGCCGCTGACGATAATCAGGTGTTGCTGTTGTCGGCTGCTTGTTTCTTGTCTACTGTCTGCTGCTGTCGCTATGCTGAGTGCTGCAGCTATGCTGAATGCTGCTGTTATGCTGAATGCAGCTATGTTGTGATGATGCTATGTTGTGATGCTGCTGTTATGCTGTGATGTCGCCGCTATGCTGAGAGCTGACAGGCTGTTGCTAGCTGGATTACTGTTGCCTAGCTTTTGGTGGACATGATGGCGCTGATGTTGAGGTGGAGTATAAGGAATGCTGGGTGGTGTGTCAGGGAAGTACCTGCCATCCAGGAAGTGGAAGGAAGTCAACCACGGGGATGGACCCCAGCTGTTGGGACCAGCCTGAGGCTGTTGGCTTGGTATGGGAGATGCATACCGTTTTGCAGGTCACCTTGTTTTATGAGGCCAATGAATCCTAGCAGTGGGGTAGGATAATGGAAGGTCTTAGATTGCGATACTTGCCTTATATCGAATTTCAAACGCTGAAGTGTGTTTGTGGAAGTAAGGAAAATGTGACCTTGGAGGTCGTAAAGTGGTCCAGTTGCAGATACCTGAAAGAATGTGACCCGTTGGACGGTGAACCCCAAACCTTGGAGTTAAGGAAGGGGAGGGGTTTATGGATGACCATTTAATAAGCCCTGGGAAACAGCAAAGAAAGGGCCGGGTCACCAACTGAAAAGACCCGGGCCGGAACAACACCAGCGACCCTACTATTGTACAGCTAAGACAGAGAATTTGGGGAGAGCTCAGGGCGGTGTGCAGAGCTCTGTAGACCTTGGGGCCGAGGACTGACAGAAGGCCGGGTGAGAGAGCCGGAGGCTCTCGGCTTTGTTGGAGACTTTGGGCAGAGTGCTTGCTGGAAGCAGTGCTTGTGCCGTATGGGTTTTGGGGTCTTGTGACTAGAGGCTGAGTTCCTGAAGTGAACTGTACTACCTACTTATTTTGTAAGTTATATTCACTTTTGTCAGCTAAATTGTATTCTCTGTCTCAACTTGTGTACAATCCCCATTTATCTTAATATTAAACCCCCTTGTAGAAATTTGTCTTGGACTGCCTCCTTGTGAGCTGCTTCCATGGTGTCTAGTCTGAGAAGAACGCAGGTCATGCGTTGTGAGTCCCACACCGCTTGACCTCTGCGTGGGACTGCCATTTCGCGTTGGCTTATACAACCTAATGTTCGCCTATTGAAGGCCTAAACCTACCTATGTTAAGGTCCTAGGGCTACCTTATTAATATGTAAAGTTGCCTCAATAATCCTAATATTAGTCACTATCTGTACAACCTACCTAGACCTTCCTAGGAGAGTAAATCTATCAAATAATATGTGCAATTTCCTTACCTTCGCCAACTATGTGTTTGTTTGTGGTGGGTGTGTGGGTTCATAAACTCGGAGGATCTATCCGTGGTATGTTTAAGGCTCCATACGGCTTATTTACCCTGTGGAACTTATAGAAAAGAAATAAGTTTCCACACCCCTTTTCTCCTTTTTCCAATTATTATTATAATTAAAAAGAAGCGCTAAACCTACAGCATATTATGTAGGAACTAAGATATGTATTTGAGTGGAATAGTATACTCACTGTCCCCGTTATTATATTTTTTGTTTTATCACTATATATTTTTTTTTTGCTATGAGGTAAGAAGTGTAGTGTGGTGAGAGGAATTGGGTAGTCCCCGCTGGACCTCAATATACCTGGGAAGGACGGATACCGTCTTCCACTCACTCTCTCTCTCTCCCCCTTCCCCATCTATTTCCCCTCATTCGTCCCTCCCCCCATGACAGCCACACTTGGATATCTTTATTGATGAGACGTTTCACCTGTTATTTTTATCAACGCCAAAGGACTGAAAACCTGTCACATTATAATTTTATTCAAGACAAAGGGACTGTACACCTTAAAATTACATCTCCAGTGAGCATGGTAAAGAAAGAACACTGCAGACTAGGATATCCACAAATGCTATGATTAGAGGGAGGACTGACTCAATACTCAATACTCACAAATATTCCCACATATAAAGGCCACGGCAATACAGACTTATAAGATGCAATAATGATATACACGCAAAAAACAATCCAACACACTACGATTATACATAGCCACATAATGTGAAAAAACCCATAGCATTTATAAACGTCAGAAAATTTGGTTTATATTGGACATTTTCATATTGTCGCTATACATAATATATAAACATCAGTAAACTAAGTTTATACATAGCCACAACACATGACAACATCTATATAAGATACATGAACACCAACAACCTAGACTTATACATAACCACAAGACAACACAGCAGATGAGAACATGGTGTTAAGAAAACCACTGTACCAGCGAAAACTCGAAAGTTGAAGTATTTTAATACTTCCTGGTCCTCGTAGCTGGCGTTGCAAAGTACATGCCTGCATGGGGGCGTAGACTGGGTTGTTTGATCGTATAGCCTAGACGAGGGTCATAGGTGGCGTTCTGGCGGCGAGGGAAGACATAATGGAATCAAATGAGGTCCACTAAATTTATCTGGAAACGTTCACTCCAAGAGAATGGCGGAGAAAAGGTTGGGTTACCTATTTACGTTAGCGACTCTTTATCTTACCCTTGGAAATGCCAATGTGTTAATTGTCAAAAAAAAAAAAAAAAAAAAAAATCACGACATAGGTGGTAATGTGACAAAAGCTATTCTTTATAATAATGTTTATGTGAATGAATTCCTTAATTGTATAAAGAGCTCAGTATTGCTTTAATTAATATGCAAATAGTTAGTTACTACTGTAACTTGCTTATCTAACAAAAATGTTGGAACCAAATCCCTGGACCTATTATGTGCCCCTGTAACCTTTTGATTGACTCTCGGGATGACTATAAAGTACATGTTCCACAAGGCACAGTACTCGCTCCCATCTTGTTCCTCATCCTCATATCGGACATAGACAGGGATATAAACCACAGTGCCGTGTCTTCCTTTGCAGATGACATCCGAATCTGCATGAGTGTCCACCATTGAAGACACTGCAAGACTCCAAGCAGACATAAACCAAATCTTTAAATGGGCTGCAGAAAACAATATGAAGTTCAATGATGAGAAATTTCAATTACAATTTCACACAATAGAGCGAAAGATTAATGTCAAAGACCTGGGAGTGATCATGTCAGAGCATCTCACCTTCAAAGACCATAACACTGTAGCTATCGCATCTGCTAGAACAATGACAGGATGGATAATGAGAACCTTCAAAACCAGGGATGCCAAGCCCATGATGACACTTTTCAGGTCGCTTGTTCTATCTAGGCTGGAATATTGCTGCACACTAACTGCACCTTTCAAGGCAGGTGAAACTGCTGACCTAGAAAATGTGCAGAGAACCTTCACCGCACACATAACTGCGATAAACCACCTCAATTACTGGGAACGCTTGAAGTTCCTAAACCTGTACTCCCTAGAACGCAGGCAGGAGAAATATATTATTATATACACTTGGAAAATCCTAGAGGGATTAGTACCAAACTTGCACACGAGAGTCACTCCCTACGAAAGCAAAATACTCGGCATACGATGCAACATCCCCCCAATGAAAAGCAGGGGTGCCACTAGCACGTTGAGAGACAACACAATAAGTGTCAGGGGCCCAAGACTGTTCAACTGCCTCCCAGCGTACATAAGGGGGGTTACCAATAGACCCCTGGCTGTCTTCAAGCAGGCACTGGACAGGCACCTAAAGTCGGTACCTGACCAGCCGGGCTGTGGTTCGTACGTCGGACTGCGTGCGGCCAGCAGTAACAGCCTGGTTGATCAGGCTCTGATCCACCATGAGGCCTGGTCACAGACCGGGCCGCAGGGGCGTTGACCCCCGGAACTCTCTCCAGGTAAACTCCAGGTAAACATCTTAAAACTATCAAACTATTTTAATGCAAATTTATCACAAACGCTAATTTTAGTTAATATTTTCGCGAAGAAGCGACTGTTTGTCAGATGTAGAAACTAATACAAACTCTCATATATATATATATATATATATATATATATATATATATATATATATATATATATATATATATATATATTTTATAAGATAACGTGGTGATGAAAAATGTTTCATGAAATTCAAAACTGAAAAATTTTCAATGTGGTAAACTTTAATATTGCTAAACTTAAAGTTTGCATCTTACAAAGTGAAGAAATGCCATCAAGTAATATCCATCATATATACAGAAAACAGCTGAATGCATGAAACAAAGATCTGATTTTTCCCATTTTAGGTAAAATTAATTCCTATGGGATACCATATTTGTGGCTATGCAGAAGTTTCACAAAGACAAATGTTTTCTTTCAGATGTTATGATTGTCTCGTGCAATGGCTTACCTTCTATATATATATATATATATATATATATACATATAAATACCGTGGTGTATAGATATAAAAATCGCTTTTCATAAGAAAATTGCTCCTAAAATCCTGAAAATATCTGTTCAATGATCAACTGGATAAAACCTTTACACTACTTGGCCTACAACTTTAAGAGTATTTTAAAAAACATCTTACAAAGTGAAGAAATGCCATCAAAGTAATATCCATCATATATACAGAAAACAGCTGAATGCATGAAACAAAGATCTGATTTTTCCCATTTTAGTGTAAAATTAATTCCTATGGGGATACCATATTTGTGGCTATGCAGAAGTTTCACAAAGACAAAATGTTTTCTTTCAGATGTAATGATTGTCTCGGGCAATGGCTTACCTTCTCAGGCATGCTGATACTTTTGTGTGGAGGTCGCATACAACAGTTCCAATTTTGAAATAACTTAAGAAATTCAATTAGGCAAATTCAAGAGACGCTTAGAGGGCATCATAGTCAGAAACAGCAAAGGAAAGTGAGGAAGGTACTATGCAAATTGAACAATACTAAATCGATGGGACCTGAAACTGTCATTATGGATTCTGATAGTACAGAGGAACCGTTTTCTGCTGAACTGAATTTACAAGTCAGTGGCAGCAGGGCACCTACCTAGATGCTGGAATATTATTCCTATATTAAAAAATATGCACTTAACCTGTATGGACCATACAGCAATGCGAATAGGGATTATTGTCAGCTTAATTTACCTGGGTAATATCATCAGCCTAACTGACCTGGACGATTATAGTCAATGTACAACTATTATCTTCTTTCTTTACCTATCAAATTAGCAAGATCAGAGCCGTTCCCTTTGTAGTTCAGTAGAGGTCTGGCAACCAGCTCGAACCTGGTATAGTTGTTGAAGGCTCTCATCAAGAACAGGAGGCTGTGTGTATGAAGACCCAGCCCTTCAAAACATTCAACACCCTTTGCACCTTGCTTCGTCACGTGGATGGTGTACGTCTCTTGTCTACAGCACTCCCTTGGGCTCCCAAAAATCCACTGGGGTAAGAGCTTCTGTTTTTGGACACTAGCAGTAAAGCCATCAACGTGACGCAGGATTCCCACGACACCTACATCGGAAACACTGACGGCCTCCATCCAGTCTTTCTGGTTACCAGGGTCGAGGCACATAGGAGAGCCGGAGGATGATCTGACTCCCCCGGAGTCTGAGGACGATCTGCTCACGTGAGAACCGAAGGACGACCTGGCCACCACCACAACTACTATCACCAAGTTAGAAGATAGGAATAACATGGTACTCCCTTGTCTATATGTAGCGGCGTTGTCGGAGTTATTGGAATTGTGGTTAGGTTAGGTTAGGTAAGGTAAGGTTTGTCAAAAAACAGGACAAGCGTTTCCTGACGCGGGTCTTAGTTATACGATGACCCGCTTATGGAGTTTTTGGTCATCTGACAGAGGCCTTCCCCCGGCTTACCGGTTCACCCCTTTAAAAAAATTATGCTTATGATTATAGCTACTTGGCTTGGACTTAGTGAATAAACTATGAAAAGTCGCCGCTAACGTCTCTACATGTTTGCCAGTGTATTTAATGTGTCTATGTATAAAGGGGAAAGTTTCACAACTAGTTGAGCACAACTAGGTAAGCTTGACGGGTGGCAGCGATGCTTCAAGACGGCAAACTAATACATAACATCCTCTGATGCGCAAACACACACACACACAGTACGTAAATAAGATTTGCTTTTTACCACACTATGATAAAAGTACTTTCATAAGATTTATGGACTGAAGATACTACGACAGCAACATATATAAACGGAAGACACTTCCGGGGCGTATTATCTCGTAATCAAGAAAAAATATATTCATAAAAAAGAAGGATCTTAGTATTCTGTCGCTTTTTTTATTTTAAAATTTAATTCGATTTTTTCCTACAGTTTAAATCTTTACTATGAAACGTGTTAGGAGTGGTGGGTCTGAGGGTGATGGGCCCTTGAGAGGGTATTGGGCCCTTGAGAGGGTGGTGGACCCTTGAGAGGGTGGTGGGCTCTTGAGAGGGTGGTGGGACCCTTGAGAGGGTGGTGGGCCCTTGAGAGGGTGGTGGGCCCTTGAGAGGGTGGTGGACCCTTGAGAGGGTGGTGGGCCCTTGAGAGGGTGGTGGACCCTTGAGAGGGTGGTGGGCCCTTGAGAGGGTGGTGGGACCTTGAGAGGGTGGTGGACCCTTGAGAGGGTGGTGGCCCTTGAGAGGGTTTGGGCCTTGAAGGGTGGTGGGCCCTTGAGAGGGTGGTGGGACCTTGAGAGGGTGGTGGGCCCTTGAGAGGGTGGTGGGACCTTGAGAGGGTGGTGGACCCTTGAGAGGGTGGTGGACCCTTGAGAGGGTATTGGGCCCTTGAAAGGGTGGTGGGCCCTTGAGAGGGTGGTGGGACCTTGAGAGGGTGGTGGGACCTTGAGAGGGTGGTGGGCCCTTGAGAGGGTGGTGGGACCTTGAGAGGGTGGTGGGACCTTGAGAGGGTGGTAATGCCCTTTTGGAAGTTTGAAACAAGGAATGATTCAGCGGACAAGTGTGATGTATGTGATGACAGTAAGAAATGCATAAAAAAAACTTGTCCTCATTCTTACCAAATTTATTTATTTTATAATAAAAATAAATTCACCATTAATATATATATATTGCAATTTTATTTTGTGTATGCATTTAATCATACTTCTGTGAAGGCAACTTTCACCTATTGGCTGGCCTAGCATCTAGGCTACGCGTCCGTGTAGGTGGAACTGTCTCCAATAACAACACTGACTGCTGTATCTACTACGCGTGTGAGTGGAACTGTCTCAACAACACTGACGCAGCTAGCATCTGGCTACTCCGTGTAGTGGAACTGTCTCCAATAACAACATGACTGCTAGCCTGCATCTGGCTAGCGTCCGTGAGTGGAACTGTCTCAATAACACACTGACTGCTGGCATCTAGCTAGCGTCCGTGTAGGTGGAACTGTCTCCAATAACAACACTGACTGCTAGCCTAGCATCTAGGCTACGCGTCCGTGTAGGTGGAACTGTCTCCAATAACAACACTGACTTGATCATAAGTACAACAATAAGACTAACACTTTGAGAACTCACATCCAAAGCACTTGGAGATCATATCCGCCTTCATGCTAGGCAACTTCAATGCTCGAAGGAATAGCAAGTTGTCTGTAGTGTTGCCCTGCACGAAGAACATGTATTTCTTCTGAGGCTCAAGAGAGATGGATGGTTCCAGTCGGAAGGGGACCGTCGTGCCGTCGAGGTGGAGGGTTGATTGCTGAGGGGAGGGAGTTGTCTTGCCATAATGATTCAGTAGTGGTTGCTGTAAGGAAACAGTCGTCGAGTTCTTCAATGGGATGGATAATGTTTTCTGGGAAGAAAGGGCCATCTTTTTACTTTCTACATCACCCTCCTCGTTTTCAGAGCGCAGCAAGACCTGGTTAGGACGCAACGTAATGTGTTCCCCATTCTGAAGAAAGCCCCGATGAGCCTTGAGCACGCTCGTAATCAGGATACTAACTTTATAGGTGACATCAACGGGAAAAAAAGATGTAGAGCTGATATTTTCAACCAAGGCGGTGATCACGGCCGAAGTCTGGTTCAAGAGAGACTGGTGTTTTTGACAAGTGGCACAAACGCCGTCGCTCCACAACATTATGCATCCTGCCAACACCATAACTACAGCCGGAGATGACTTAAACCCCATTGCTACAACAACTCAAATCGAAGTCTTTTGATTTTATTTGTACAGAAAACGATTAAAAAGTAAAAATGCTTGCAGAATGGATGTGACGTCTTACCGAGAGCTTGGACGTCTGACAACTAATTCCTTTTGTTAACTCCGAAGCGATTGTTTATAATTATGTCGAAACCCCGGATAGGAGAGAAACTGTCTTCCCGTGACGCAACAAACTAACTTTAGATTGGATGCAATCTAGTGGAGCTTCCCTCACTTTTCCTGTTCACTCCATTCGCGTTTATGTAAAAACTCGAATATACAACAGATGATGCCCATGTCCTACTTCACTTCCACTTATATAAAAGTGTTAATCTCTTTCAGAGGAGATATCCTAATGTTCGTGAAGTTCGTATTTCTACAGATTATATTTGGTGTTCCTTCAGCGAAGACATTACCTATCAAAGAGAACATCACTTATCAGAGAAAAATGCTCTTACACAACTTCACACCTCCCCATACAATCCTCTACTCTTCCCCATACAATCTCCAAAGCAATAAGTAACAAATTTAAATGAACAGTTTTAACGTTTATAGTGCTGTGAAAACATTTTCAGTGTTCTGTGAAGATTTTTTAGTGGTGTGTAAACAGATCCAGTGTTATGTAAACAGTTCTGGTGCTATGTAACTTACACAAATCCATTAAGCTAATTTTCACTGCCTCAGAGATGTTATTTTACCACCTGCTTCTAGCCAGGTTGTCACGCACAAAAGTTGACTAACATCCAGGTACTTAATTACCGATAGGTAAACAGGAGCAGATGCATGATGACTTTCACACCTCTGCTCATCCGGGAAATCGAACTTGGGACTCGCCTATATGAAAATAGTTTCATCCGCTCATAACTTTATATCATATTCATGGAAAATCGCTAAACCCGTAGGGGTTGTACAGCGCCTGAAGAGGAAATCAAGTCTTATTCATGGAAAGGTAGCAACGATTCCTTAAATCAAGGGTCCTTAACAAACGTTCTGGAATCTTGACTGGTTTTATTTGCTGTTTATGTTTTAGCGCTGTATAACCCAAAAGAGTTTAGGTTTTTTTTAATAGCAAGAGTTAGCAAGTGTAGCTGAGGCGAAGTGGCGTTAGTAGAAGGAGGCTTAAAGACACTTCTGGCCGAGCTCTAAGCCTAAGACTCTCCCTCGGGCAATCTCACAAGCAAGGCAGTGTCATAGTGTCAGCGTGCTGAACAAACAACTTTAATACTAACATTCTACTTCCAGGACCATGTCACTGTCTATACTCTCGTCACCGTACATGGCCTTGCACGTATAAATGTCGGCATGTACATCAGAGATGGTTGCAGTAAAGCCTCTCCGTGGATCATAGTTATCGTCGGATAACTCCTAGGGAGAAGGAAGAGTCAAGCTGACGGGGTGTGCAAGACTTTTTTTGCTCGAGTACACAAACCTTGATGAAGGATTCAGCTAAACTGTCAGGTGCTGCCTTTTTGCATCACGTTCACAATTCGACTCATGTGCCATTAATATACAAGCATATACTTCCTGCAAGAATTCTTTAAAAGCTAATTATCCGTCATTCATCTAATCCCAAGATACGTTAATATGTGGCTCCTATATATTTCCTAGTCTAAATCTCTCAGGGTCACTATTCATCAGATCATAAGAAATGAGTTTCACCATATACTAATAACATTGTTTAAGGAGCACTATGGACTAAAGATCCGTGTGGGTAGGCATAGTAGACAACTGATTATCATTACTAATATTATTATAATAAAGGAAGAGCGCTAAGCCTTAAGATACGTTTAGCGCTTAGGGGAATGGGAGGCAATCCGGTTCAATCCAAGGAAAGAGGATATATCCAAATCATGGAGGAACAGCCCCTTCCCCAGCTCGTCGGCAAAGTCACCTCCCTTTAGAAAACAGTTTGATCTTCTATCCAAGCAGCCTATATGCGTTGAAAACTATACGTAGACTGAGCGAGAACTGTGGCTAAGCTGGTATAATCATGAATTTGCCATTGTAAGGTCGCTGGTTGTCCCCAGTGCTCCTCACACCAAAATTTAATCTAGATTATGTATCCTAACACAGTGACAAATTTAACATTGCTGAATGTCACAAAAGAGACGGTGAAAAACTTACTAATTCGCCCTGCATCTTCTCCATCGTGATCTTCACCTCAGGGAAGGTGGGCTTGCAGGGAAAAGTGAATTCCTGGTTAACTATTCCGTAGAACGTCAAAGTCAACGATTCCTTAGCCAGCAGGTTGTTGACATCTGTGAGTTGAGTAGTGAACGAAAATAGCATTAGCTTCATTTGATACACATCTACCAACATGCTGCCCGTCACCAAAGTAAACACCACACTGAACAAAAATGCCGGCCATCTCCAGCTTATATCACCCACCTTTAACGTAGACGTAAACAGAGGTAACGAGGGGGTCATTAACGTCACAACTTTTTTTTTTTTTGTTCTCGGTGGTGTTGTGGATGCAAGAGTAGTAACCCACGTAAGTGTAGTCGATGTTCTCCACCTGGGGAGAGAGAGTTAACAGTTTATACACCAGCAGTGTGCTGCTACCCTATTTTTATACGAGTTTCAATCGTCCGAACACCCGTAGTGTGCGAATATATTAGTACACACACATACATCCGGTACATACAACAGCAGAGAAGGATTCTGATTTAAAAAGCAGTCACAAGATAATAATAAACATGCTTTATGTGCAAGATTAACGTGTTGCAACTGGCTCGTTACATCACAATAACACACAAGTACAATGAATTTAAAATGACAATAATAAGGCTAAGTTAAAAGACAACTATAATGTAACTATGACAAGAATAATCTATAAAGACAGATGACAGGAATAATAACAAGTTAACACAGAAGCGAAACTAAAAGTTACGTAAAAAATAAAAGTGAAAAAAATTGCAATATACCTTGAAACAAAATACCGAAAATATGACTTACTTTATCAGTAACAGGAATAACTTTTAGAAATTGCAAGAATATTAAAATTCAGACAGCTCACATCAGACACACCTAAACACGGGGTCAACGCGGGGCGTTGACCCGAAACCTCTCAGGTAAACTCCACACACATATATGTATACATACACACACACTATTATATATATATATATATATATATATATATATATATATATATATATATATATATATATATATATATATATATATATATATATATATTGTGTTTGTGTGTGTGTATGTTAATATATATATATATATATATATATATATATATATATATATATATATATATATATATATATATATATATGCTAGAATCAAGAACGAAATATTCAAACACTGATTCTGGCGACGAATAATAGAACTCATGACAAGGTACGCAGTGCTTTACCGACCGTACCCACTGGTCAATACTGGCATCAGCTTTGCAGACTTATTAAGGCAGCCAGCTTTCAGCAGAGGTCAGCTTTTATCTCATCCCCTGCATGCATCGACACAACTAGAGATTTTACAATGCTAGAATTCGCAAGGCAGGCGAAATATTCACAAACACTGATCTCTGGCCGACGGAGACTCAACTAGACCTCATGACAAGGTACGCAGTGCTTTACCGACCTCCACACTGGTCAATATATATATATATATAAAACATACATACACACACACACACACACACAATATATATATATATATATATATATATATATATATATATATATATATATATATATATATATATATATATATATATATATATATATATATATATATATATATATATATATATATAGTAAACACTATGAAAGAATTATTGATCATTATCAGGAACTATCATAGTCCTTGATAATGTGTACTATCTATTATATGTTGTCTATATTTATATCATGTTTACTGTGATTTATTATATATATATATATATATATATATATATATATATATATATATATATATATATATATATATATATATATATATATATATAATGGTAGTTAAATTACCATTATAAGCTACCAATGGTAACAATCGTATATTACAACGACGCTGTTTCAACATCATACTGGGCACTACATTAACACCACTTTGGTACCGCACTGAAGATAAACACCACCTTGACACCATTTTGGGCACTACATTAACACTAGATACTCACCACTAGTTTGGTGACGTAGGGTTTCTTATGGCCCTCCTCGTAGAATTCGTCAAGATTTTCCTAAGAGAGAAAGTTATAACTTAATACTCTGTTATTATTTGTTTATTATTATTATTATTATTATTATTATAAAAACAAAAAGGCAACAGCTGAAGACGAGTTAATGTACAGAGGGACGGTGAGAGAGAGAGAGAGAGAGAGAGAGAGAGAGAGAGAGAGAGAGAATGATAATAATGATAATGAATTACTGACGGAGGTAAGGCTGTCCATGTCGGTGCACCAGGTGACGGGGTGAGTGTCCCTGCAGGTGATGTTGAGGGTAGACCCCGTCAGCAGCACCATCTCGTCACTCTCCTGCAGAATTTCCGGCGCCTGCCACTCCTTCAGCCCCGTCGACTGGCCCTGAGACGTGCCTGCAGGAGTAGATGACAAGGCTGCTGTAGGGCAACACACACTAGCACACTCAATTATCAGACTTGTAAAAATCAGAAGATTTGTATGAAAAGAGAGATTACAGCCAACCCCAAACTCTGGAGGTCAATCACGCTACTGTCTTTAACATTTGTGTCTCTTATATGTGTAATGTGTGTTTATGTACTTGTTTCTGTGAAAATATATATGTAGTTGTGCCTGTATGGGCGCACGCGCGCACTCAAATGCAAGGTCATGAAGATGAGGAAGGAGCAAGAAAACTGGAAACGGGGTATAGACTAGGGGGGGATGGTACAGTAGGTGTAGACTTCACTCAAAGGGGAAAAAAGACGTAGGGGTGAGCATAGCACCCAGTACATTGCCAGAGACTCACATCACCCCAATAACCTCTGCAGCCTTTACTTATCTGGCAAAATTTTACTTTATTTTTGAATTACACGTCAATTTTACAGGCAAAGAGCTGTTATCCTACTTTGGATTCAAAGTTAAGATATTCAAGAACTAGGTTATGAGAGCAACAAAAAAGTTTATGCATTGACACATTGGATATGAGATTGGAGAGAGAGAGAGAGAATAGAGGAAGTAAATCTATTTACATGAATAGGAGTGGACGTAACGGCAGATGGTTCTATGACGGGCGCAGTGAACCAATAAACAGACGCGTAGAAAAAAAAAGTAGTGTTCAGACCACTTATTTATCTATGGAGGCAAACAAGGAAATGTACCGGATTTAGATTTTTAGATTTTGCCACCGAAGTGGCTAGTTTATTGTGCACCCCATATCCATCCTGTGGACGGTAGCGCAAGAGCATATGGATACACAAAAGGCCTAGGCACTAGGCCCCAAAGGGTTAACAAAATGTACCGGAGAACAGCTATACCAACACTTTTAAATGGGTGTGAAGCATGGGCTTTATATGTTGCAGCAAGGAGGAGGCTGAAATTAGTGGAGATGTTAGGTTTGTAACAATGTGTAATGTCAATATTATGCAAAGAATTGAGAACACAGAAATTAGAAGACGGAAGAGTTGTTGACAATTTAGAAATGATGCAGCAGAATAGGATAACAAAGAGGGAGTATATATCCGGGGCCTTGAAAGACATTCTAAAATTTATTAGATGTTCATGTGACAGTGATACATACTCCTTGCAAATCTAAACGCTGTATTCTAATAATAATGAAAACATGGCATGTTCCGCCTCTTGCACATGCGATGATGGCCGGGGATGTCATGATGGGAAAATGTAAGAAGACCTATACGAAAAAGACTAGCCCCCTTCAGCAATGTACGACTGTTTATTGTACGCTCAGATAACAATCTTATTCATGAGGATTAGGCTGTTCAAGTTTATCAATTGACCAAATTTATTTTAAGTACTCTTCATGCTATCTAGAGACAATTATGTCAGCAACTATTCAATTCAACGCAACTATGACCAAAGCCCTGGTAAGGATGGGGAGCAAGGATGGGAAGATGGATATGAATGAAGAAATGGGAGAGAGTAGAAGGGGAAGCAAAGGTAAGTGGCTTAATCACTTTCGATCTTTACTTGATAATGGGCGTGTGTAGAATATATTCGTGATCATGAAGTTTGAAGAGAGGACATACCACACTGCCCAGCACTAGCACACATGTACACAAGAAAGGTGTCTACATGCATGCCCGTGCAATAGGTGTAAATAGTACTTTTTTCATGAAGTGAAGTTCTTCGTGGTGGAAGGTCGCAGCTCAAAAAGCTTGTGGGAGTAGGTGGGCGCGCAGAAGCCTAGCTTCCAGGAACTTGCTGGGCACAGTGGTCGGTCTTCAGCTGTCTCGCTGTCTAGTTGTCCTCCCTGTTGTGGTATCGATAGAGGGCCTTGTTCTGGACTTTCTGCGGTTTCGGCATGTTGGATTTAGGTGTGAGTGATAGGGGTACATATGGGTGAATTTCAAGTATTGCGTTTCATCTTGCAGTCCAGTTTTATCTTGTAGTCCGTGTTATCTCTGGCACTCAGCTGAGGGACAGAGTTCGAATGGAGGATCTCCATGTTCTACATGGGATCGATGAAGTCAATGTCAGGTTAGAGAAACTCAAGAAGCGCCAGGTGTACGGTATGGAAGACCTCTACTTACCTGATAAACTCTACCCCAGCCGATTTATCACCGTAGACTATGTGATCCGAATCCCCCCTCCCAGAACACACAGGATGACTTTGCAACAAAGAGTACGACTTTTCATGATTGTAACCATGTATAGACGTGTAGATGATTCATTACCTTTGTAACTTGGTCATGATTGTGACCAGATCTACCTGGAGTTCATTACTTTTGTAACTTGTTCAGCTATCAATACTTTGGGGCCCAGTCCCTGGACCCATTAACCTTTTGACTACCGCCCACAGGATGGGTATGGGAGGCTTAATAAAGATATTTAATTAACTTTACATTCACAAGGATGGTTTCCCATGGCCACAGATACTGAGCGATCTTGCACGAGATATTGCAGACCGGATTACACTGGCACAGTCTACGTACAAAAATATAAACTCATTATTGTGACACCAACGAACACCTGAACAAGCCAACGTTATCGAGACGAGGCCACGAGCCAGCGAGCCAGCTGAAGATCAACGACCGTGCCCAGAAAGTTTCAAGCAGCTAGCCTTCTGTGTGCCTCCTGTGTGCCTCCTGTGTGCCTCCTGTGTGCCTCCTGTGTGCCTCCTGTGTGCCTCCTGTGTGCCTCCTGTGTGCCTCCTGTGCGCCTCCTGTCGCCTCCTGTTGCCTCCTGTGCCTCCTGTGTGCCTCCTGTGTGCCTCCTGTGTGCCTCCTGTGTGCCTCCTGTGCGCCTGTCCTCCTGTGTGCCTCCTGCCTCTGTGTGCCTCCTGTGTGCCTCCTGTGCGCCTCCTGTGCGCCTCCTGTGTGCCTCCTTGCCTCCTGTTGCCTCCTGTGTGCCTCCTGTGCCTCCTGTTCTCCTCCTGTGTGCCTCCTGTGTGCCTCCTGTGTGCCTCCTGTGTGCCTCCTGTGTGCCTCCTGTGTGCCTCCTGTGTGCCTCCTGTGCGCCTCCTGTGTGCCTCCTGTGTGCCTCCTGTGCCAGGCCTCCTGTGTGCTCTCCTGTGTGCCTCCTGTGCGCCTCCTGTGAGCCTTTGCTGCACCTCCTGGGGCGCCTCCTTGTGCCCCCTGTGCTCCTGTGCTTGGCTCCTGTGTGCCTCCTGTGGCCTCCTGTGGCCTCCTGTGCGCCTCCTGTGTGCCTCCTGTGCGCCTCCTGTGTGCCTCCTGTGTGCCTCCTGTGTGCCTCCTGTGCGCCTCCTGTGCGCCTCCTGTGTGCCTCCTGTGCGCCTCCTGTGTGCCTCCTGTGTGCCTCCTGTGTGCCTCCTGTGCGCCTCCTGTGCGCCTCCTGTGCCCTCCTGTGCCTCCTGTGTGCCTCCTGTGTGCCTCCTGTGCGTCATCATGTGCGCCTCCTGTGTGCCTCCTGTGTGCCTCCTGTGTGCCTCCTGTGAGCCTCCTGTGCGCCTCCTGTGTGCCTCCTGTGCGCCTCCTGTGCGCCTCCTGTGTGCCTCTGTGCGCCTCCTGTGTGCCTCCTGTGAGCCTCTGTGCGCCTCCTGTGTGCCTCCTGTGCGCCTCTTGTGCGCCTCCTGTGCGCTCCTGTGTGCCTCCTGTGCGCCTCCTGTGCGCCTCCTGTGCGCCTCCTGTGCGCCTCCTGTGTGCCTCCTGTGCGCCTCCTGTGCGCCTCCTGTGCGCCTCCTGTGCCTCCTGTGCGCCTCCTGTGTGCCTCCTGTGCGCTCCTGTGTGCCTCCTGTGCACCTCCTGTGTGCCTCCTGTGCGCCTCCTGTGCGCCTCCTGTGTGCCTCCTGTGTGCCTCCTGTGCGTATCATGTGCGCCTCCTGTGTGCCTCCTGTGCGCCTCCTGTGTGCCTCCTGTGTGCCTCCTGTGAGCCTCCTGTGCGTCTCCTGTGTGCCTCCTGTGCGCCTCCTGTGCGCCTCCTGTGTGCCTCTGTGCGCCTCCTGTGTGCCTCCTGTGTGCCTCCTGTGCGTCTCCTGTGTGCCTCCTGTGCGCCTCCTGTGCGTCTCCTGTGTGCCTCTGTGCGCCTCCTGTGCGCCTCCTGTGTGCCTCCTGTGAGCCTCTGTGCGCCTCCTGTGCGCCTCCTGTGTGCCTCCTGTGCGCCTCCTGTGCGTCTACAACAAATATCACAGAAATTTTCAACAATCACTAAGCATTTAGCATGACTTACATAATATCATTTTGAATTCATTGTTGCCGTTGAATTCTTGCTTAAAATAGCACCATTTCTATCATATATTTTTCTTTAAATAAATAAATAATATACCTGGTCTCAGACCGAGCCGCGGGGGCGTTGACCCCCGAAACCCTCTCCAGGTAAACACACACACACACACACACAAATGAAGCCAAACTACAAGAAAGGTGACTATGTGGGCATGAGGAACTTCCTGCACAGAGTTCAGTGGGACAGAGAGATGGCAGAGAAGTCAGTAGACGAGATGATGGAATATATGACAACAATTTGCAAGGAAGCTGAGGAGAGGTTTATACCCAAGGGTAACAGGAGAAGGAAAAAGACAGGATGAGCCCATGGTTCACCCAAAGGTGCAGGGGAAACCAAAACCAAGTGTGCAAGGGAATGGAAGAGGTACAGAAGGCAAAGAACCCCGGAGAATAAGGAGAGCAGTCGTAGAGCCAGAAATGAATATGCACAGATCAGAAGGGAGGCCCAAAGACAGTACGAGAATGACATAGCAGCGAAAGCCAAATCTGACCCAAAGCTGCTGTACAGCCACATCAGGAGGAGAACAACAGTCAAGGACCAGGTGATCAGGCTGAGGAAGGTAGGAGGGGAGGTCACAAGAAATGACCGGAAGTGTGTGAAGAGCTCAACATGAGATTCAAAGAGGTGTTCACAGAGGAGATAGAAGGGCCTCCAGAAAGGAGGAGAGGTAGGGTACACCATCCAGTGCTGGACACAATACACACAAATGAGGAGGAAGTGAAGAGGCTACTAAGCGAGCTAGATACTTCAAAGGCGATGGGGCCAGATAACATCTCTCCATGGGTCCTGAGAGAGGAGCAGAGGAGCTATGTTACCCTAACAACGATCTTCAACACATCTATCGAAACAGGGCAACTACCTGAGGTTTGGAAGACAGCAAATGTAGTTCCAATTTTTAAAAAGGAGACAGGAACGTAGCACTAAACTACAGACCAGTGTCACTGACATGTATTGCATGCAAGGTCATGGAGAAGATAGTCAGGAGAAGGGTGGTTGAGCACCTAGAAAGGAATGAGCTTATCAACGACGGCCAACACGGTTTCAGGGACGGAAATCCTGTGTCACAAACCTACGGGAGTTCTACGACAGGGTGACAGCAATAAGGCAAGAGAGAGAGGGTGGGTAGATTGCATATTCTTGGATTGTAAGAAGGCGTTTGACACAGTTCCACACAAGAGATTAGTGCAGAAGCTGGAGGACCAGGCAGGGGTAACAGGGAAGGCACTACATTGGATCAGGGAATACCTGTCAGGAAGACAGCAGCGAGTCATGGTACGTGGCGAGGTGTCAGAGTGGGCGCCGGTGACGAGCGGGGTTCCACAGGGGTCAGTCCTGGGACCAGTGCTGTTTCTGGTATTTGTGAACGATATGACGGAAGGAATAGACTCCGAAGTGTCCCTGTTTGCAGATGATGTGAAGTTGATGAGAAGAATTCAATCGGACGAGGACCAGGCAGAACTACAAAGGGATCTGGACAGGCTGCAAGCCTGGTCCAGCAACTGGCTCCTGGAGTTCAACCCCACCAAGTGCAAAGTCATGAAGATTGGGGAAGGGCAAAGAAGACCGCAGACGGAGTACAGCCTAGGGGGCCAGAGACTGCAAACCTCAATCAAGGAAAAGATCTTGGGGTGAGTATAACACCAGGCACATCTCCTGAGGCGCACATCAACCAAATAACTGCTGCAGCATATGGGCGCCTAGCAAACCTAAGAACAGCATTCCGACATCTTAATAAAGAATCGTTCAGGACCCTGTACACTGTGTACGTTAGGCCCATATTGGAGTATGCAGCACCAGTTTGGAACCCACACCTAGCCAAGCATGTGAAGAAGCTCGAGAAAGTGCAAAGGTTTGCAACAAGACTAGTCCCGGAGCTAAGGGTATGTCCTACGAGGGAGGTTAAGGAAATCGACCTGACGACACTGGAGGACAGGAGAGATAGGGGAGACATGATAACAACATATAAGATACTGAGAGGAATTGACAAAGTGGACAGAGACAGAATGTTCCAGAGATGGGACACAACAACAAGGGGACACAGATGGAAGTTGAAGACTCAGATGAATCACAGAGATGTTAGGAAGTATTTCTTCAGTCACAGAGTTGTCGGGAAGTGGAATAGTTTAGGAAGCGATGTAGTGGAGGCAGGCTCTATACATAGCTTTAAGCAGAGGTATGATAAAGCTCATGGCGCAGGGAGAGTGACCCAGTAGCGGCCAGTGAAGAGGCGGGGCCAGGAGCTTTGACTCGACCCCTGCAACCACAACTAGGTGAGTACACACACACAAGTTGAAGATTCAGATGAGTCAAAGAGATGTTAGGAAGTATTTCTTAAGACATAGAGTTGTCAGGAAGTGGAATAGTCTGGCAAGTGATGTAGTGGAGACAGAAACCATACATAGTTTTAAGACGAGGTATGATAAAGATCATGGAGCAGGGAGAATGAGGACCTAGTAGCGACCAGTGAAGAGGCGGGGCCAGGAGCTATGTATCGACCCCTGCAACCACAAATAGGTGAGTACACACACAGAATGATGGACGGGGAGGCGAACCGCAGCCTGCAGTTTGCCAGGCCGTCGCTCTACTGATGGAGGTACTCAGGGCGTCTAATAGGAAAGATTTCGGAACAAATACTCACTGTATATTGCGAAACTTCTACAATAAAGATACCCAGATGTTGCGCATGCGTCTAATTGTTCATGTTGTCGGTACTGTATACCATACATGTACAACATAGAAGGCATCAAGATGTTATCAGGGATACCAAGTACTGACGTCAGCAAGATAACGCCATAAGTCTCTTGTTATCTTAATCCACAGGTGCTTTATCCCTATCCAGAGAGAAAGAAGAAACGAAGATAAAAATGACCAAGATAACACAGTCTACGCAGAGATGAAGAGAAGTGAAGCTTTATGATTATGAGACAGAGGAAAACTACACGATGATCAATCATTATCACATTGTTATATTTACGCGAAACTCTAAACCCGTATGGTTTATTCTGACATACAGTTGATGTGTGTGTGTGTGTGTGTGTGTGTGTGTGTATGTGTGTGTGTGTGTTACCGACAGGTTGATGAATAAAACACTTGTACATCTGGGTAACTTTATTGCAGAAGTGTTTCTTATGCACAACAGGCTTCTTCAGTCGAATACAGAAGAACACTTGAGACAGTACAAGTAGTTCTGATGTGATCAGTCCGTTAGTCCGGTAGTAAGTGATCAATCATACCTTTGATATAACTTTGATGAGTTCTGAGTCTTTTTACTCCCGGAGCCCGGCCATGGTCCAGGCTCGTCTGGTGCTAGCCTGATCAACCAGGCTGTTGTTGCTAGTGGCCCGCTGCCCCACATATCCATCACAGCCTGATTGATCTGGCACCCTCAAGGTTACAACACAGGCATGCAGCCAGACCTTATATATTAGAGTAGAAGTGAGGTAAAGTAGCTGGAGTTGACGGTACAGGTGAACGTGGTCCACTAGGTCATGCTAGACAGCTGCGTCACCATGGTAAGAGTGCAACAGACAAGTGAAGTAGAAGCAGCAGCAACACACACAGCAAGAGGCATTCTTGAGCTTCCCCAGCGCTCGGGTTTAATGCCCAAAGCTGGGGTGTGACTCCAAAAGGATCCTGTAGTGCTTGCTGCCTTTGCACCTCCTGATATCGTCTGCTGCTATGCAGCTGCCACACCCTTCGAGCCCAGTGTGGGCGGAGTTTGTGGCAGCACAAGGTGCCTAGCTTCTCCCTCCGAGCCCCGTGGGGGCGGGATATGGGGCTAAGCCTGGGGGCAGCTGGTCCCAGAAAATGAGGTACTTGTGCCTCCTCCCATGGCAGACACTGGTCTGAGACACTCCCTCGACAGGGAGCCAAGGCCGGGCCACCTCTTGGAAAAGGCCCGGACCGGGCTATTATACCGGCGAATCTACAACAGAACAGTCACCATGGTACAAGGAAAGTCCTCCGCTACTCCTTCGCTGAACAACCTGCTTCCACTAGCGAGCCTCGCTCACCTGTGACCTCAACTTCAACTACCTCATCTCACTTCTACTGTAGTATGTAAGGGACTGACCACCTCCAACAAAGGGTAACTGACTGATTAGGTCAAAATCACAACTTCAACTGTCTCCAGTGTTCTCCTGTATTCGACTGAAGAAACCTGTTTCGGCAGTAAAGATGCCCAAATGCTGCACGCGTGTCCTATTTGTCAACCATTGACACAGCTGTTGAGTCCCTCTGGTCAGTGTGGGTCTCAGGAGTCATACCTCATCCGACACTGTTACTGATGTTCTTGATCCAAGAAATTGAAGCCACGCTTCACTTCTCTGGATCATACATAATTGCCTCAAATTCTCTCGGCTTCAGAACTGTTCGATGAATTAACAATAATAATAATATTATTATTCTCCATGGGAAAGTGGAGAAGAATCCTTCTTCCGTAAGCCATGGGTGTCGTAAGAGGCGACTAAAATGCCGGGAGCAAGGGGCTAGTAACCCCTTCTGTATATATGTATTATTAAATGTAAAAAGAAGAAAAAAATTTCTTCTTTTTTTTCGGATCACCCACCCTCGGTGAGAGACGGCCGGTGTGTTAAAATTATTATTATTATTATTATTATTATTATTATTATTATTATTATTATTATTATTATTACTGTCTCTGCAGCATCAGTGTCATGTTTATACTTAGCGTGTCGCTCACTCAGGTGGGCCAATGTCAAAGATCTTCTTAAACTAAGATGACGCAATCCGACACAGTCTCGCTAACATGACACAATCTCGTTCAGATGACAGAATCTGACACATTCATGATAAGATGACACAATCTGACAGTCTTATACTAAGATAACACAATCTCATACTAAGACGACAGTCTCACAATGATATGACACAATCTCGCACTAAGATGACACTCTCCTACTAAGATGACACACTCTCGAACTAAGATGACACACTCTCATACTAAGATGACACAATCTCGCACTAAGATGACACAATCTCGCACTAAGATGACACAATCTCATACTAAGATGACACAATCTCGCATTAAGATGACACAGTCTCATACTAAATTAACACAATCTCGTACTAAGACGACACAATCTTGCACTAAGATGACACAATCTCGTACTAAGATGACAGTCTGACAAAATGTCACACTAAGATGACACAATCTAACACAATCTCTAACACAATGTGTGTGTGTGTACTCACCTAATTGTGGTTGCAGGGGTCGATTCATAGCTTCTGGCCCCGCCTCTTCACTGGTCGCTACTAGGTCCTCTCTCTCCCTGCTCCATAAGCTTTATCATACCTCATCTTAAAACTATGTATGGATCCTGCCTCCACTACGTCACTTTCCAGACTATTCCACTTCTTGACAACTCTATGGCAGAAGAAATACTTTCAAACATCCCTCTGACTCATCTGAGTCTTCAACTTCCAATTGTAACCCCTTGTTGCTGTGTCCCATCTCTGGAACATCCTGTCTTTGTCCACCTTGTCATTTTCTCGCAGTATTTTATATGTGGCCCGTGGTCTGGTGGCGAAAGCTCTCCCTTCACACGGTGAGGGTCAGGGTTCGATTCCCGGCAAAGAGTGGAAACATTGGAAGTGTTTCCGTCCATCGGTTGTCCATGTTCACCCATCAGTAAAAATGGGTATCTGGGTGTTAGTCGACTGGTGTGGGTCGCATCCCGGGACAAAAGTGACCTAATTTCCTGAAATTCTCTGCATAAAAAGCTGCTTTCTATATAGTAGTATGTCATTGATGTCAGCTAGGACTGTAAACCTTGTACATGTACTTGTAGAAATAAAGATATTATTATTATTATTACTATTATCATGTTCTCCCTATCCCTCCTGCCCTCCAGTGTCGTCAGGTCAATTTCCCTTAATCTTTTTTCGTAGGACATTTTCCTTAGACAACAGTAGTTTGTTGGACTACGTATTGGTAGATAAAAGACTGTTGAGTAGACTTCAGGATGTACATGTTTATAGAGGGGCCACAGATATATCAGATCACTTTTTAGTTGTAGCTACAGTGGGAGTAAAAGGTAGATGGGATACAAAGAAAATAGAAGCAACAAGTAAGAGAGAGGTGAAGGTTTATAAACTAAAAGAGGAGGCAGTTAGGGTAAGATATAAACAACTATTTGAGGATAGATGGGCTAGTGAGAGTATAGGCAACGGGGTTGAAGATGTATGGGGTAGGTTTAAGAATGTAGTGTTAGAGTGTTCAGCAGAAGTTTGTGGTTATAGGAAAGTGGGTGCAAGAGGGAAGAAGAGCAATTGGTGGAATGATGATGTAAAGAGAGTAGTAACGGAGAAAAAGTTAGCAAATGAGAGGATTTTACCAAGTAGAAGTGATGCAAGGAGGGAAGAGTATATGGAGATAAAAAGAGAGGTTAAGAGAGTGGTGAAGCAATGTAAAAAGAGAGCAAATGAGAGAGTGGTGAGATGTTATCAGCGAATTTTGTTGAAAATAAGAAAAAGTTTTGCAGTGAGATTAATAAGTTGAGGAAGCCTAGGGAACAAATGGATTTGACAGTTAAAAATAGGAGAGGAGAGTTATTAAATGGAGAGTTAGAGGTATCGGGAAGATGGAGGGAATATTTTGAGGAATTGTTAAATGTTGATGAAGATAGGGAAGCTGTGATTTCGTGTATAGGGCAAGGAGGAATAACATCTTGTAGGAGTGAGGAAGAGCCAGTTGTGAGTGTGGGGGAAGTTCGTGGGGCAGTGGGTAAAATGAAAGAGGGTAAGGCAGCTGGGATTGATGTGATAAAGATAGAAATGTTAAAAGCAGGTGGAGATATAGTTTTGGAGTGGTTGGTGCTATTATTTAATAAATGAATGGAAGAGGGTAAGGTACCTAGGGATTGGCAGAGAGCGTGCATAGTTCCTTTGTATAAAGGCAAAGGGGACAAAAGAGAGTGCAAAAATTATAGGGAAATAAGTCTGTTGAGTGTACCTGGTAAAGTGTATGGTAGAGTTATTATTGAAAGAATTAAGAGCAAGACGGAGAGTAGGATAGCAGATGAACAAGGAGGTTTTAGGAAAGGTACGGGTGTGTAGATCAAGTGTTTACAGTGAAACATATAGCTGAACAGTATTTAGATAAGGGTAAAGAGGTTTTTGTGGCATTTATGGATTTGGAAAAGGCGTATGACAGGGTGAATAGGGGGCAATGTGGCAGATGTTGCAGGTGTATGGAATAGGTGGTAGGTTACTGAAAGCAGTGAAGAGTTTATACGAGGATAGTGAGGCTCAGGTTAGAGTATGTAGGAGAGAGGGAGATTATTTCCCAGTAAAAGTAGGCCTTAGACAAGGATGTGTGATGTCACCATGGCTGTTCAATATATTTATAGATGGGGTTGTAAGAGAAATGAATGCGCGGGTGTTGGCAAGAGGTGTGGGGTTAAAAGATAAAGAATCTAACACAAAGTGGGAGTTGTCACAGCTGCTTTTTGCTGATGACACTGTGTTTTTGGGAGATTCTGAAGAGAAGTTGCACAGGTTGGTGGATGAGTTTGGTAGGGTATGTAAAAGGAGGAAATTGAAAGTGGATATAGGAAAGAGTAAGGTGATGGGGATAACAAAAATATTAGGTGATGAAAGATTGGATATCAGATTGGAGGGAGAGAGTATGGAGGAGGTGAATGTATTCAGATATTTAGGAGTGGACGTGTCAGCAGATGGGTCTATGAAGGATGAGGTGAATCATAGAATTGATGAGAGTAAAAGGGTAAGTGGTGCACTTAGGAGTCTGTTGAGACAAAGAACTTTGCCCGTGGAAGCAAAGAGGGGAATGTATGAGAGTATAGTTATACCAACACTCTTATATGGGTGTGAAGCATAGGTGGTGAATGTTGCAACAAGGAGAAGGCTGGAGGCAATGGAGATGTCATGTCTGAGATCAATGTGTGGTGTGAATATAATGCAACGAATTCGTAGTGTGGAAATTAAGAGGTGCGGGATTACCAAGACTATTATCCAGAGGGCTGAGGAGGGGTTGTTGAGGTGGTTTGGATATGTAGAGAGGGTGGAACAAAATAGAATGACTTCGAGAGTGTATAAATCTGTAGTGGAGGGAAGGAATGGTAGGGGTCGGCCTAGGAAAGGTTGGAGGGAGGGGGTAAAGTAGGTTTTATGTGCAAGGGGCTTGGACTTCCAGCAAGCATGCATGAGCGTATTTGATAGGAGTGAATGGAGACACATGGTTTTTAATACTTGACGTGCTGTTGGAGTGGAAGCAAAGTAACATTTATGAAGGGATTCAGGGAAACCGGCAGGTCGGACTTGAGTCCTGGAGATGGGAAGTACAGTGCCTGCACTCTGAAGGAGGGATGTTAAATGTTGCCGTTTTATAACTGTAGTGTAAGCATGCCTCTGGCAAGACAGTGATGGAGTGAATGATGATGAAAGTTTTTCTTTTTCGTGCCACCCTGCCTTGGTGGGAAACGGCCGATGTGTTAATAATAAAATAATTTCCCTTAGCTCCGGGACTAGTCTTTCTGCAAACTGGTGCTGCATACTCCAATATGGGCCTGACGTACACGGTGTACAGAGTCCTGAACGAGTCCTTACTGAGGTATCGGAACGTTATTCTTAGGTTTGCCAGGCGCCCATATTCTGCAGCAGCTATCTGATTGATGTGCGCTTCAGATGTGTTCGGTATTATATTCACCCCAAGATCCTTTTCCTTGAGTGAGGTTTCCAGTCTTTGGCCATCTAGCCTGTACTCTGTCTGTGGTCTTCTTTGCCCTTCCCCAATTTTCATGACTTTGCATTTGGCGGGGTTAAATTCCAGGAGCCAGTTGCTGGACCAGGCTTGCAGCCTGTCCAGGTCCCTTTGTAGTCCTGTCTGATCCTCCTCCGATTTAATTCTCTTCATTAACTTCATATCATCTGCAAACAGGGACACTTCTGAGTCTACCCCTTCCGGCATGTTATTCACATATACCAGAAACAGCACCGGTCCTATGACTGACCCCTTTGGGACCCCGCTCGTCACAGGCGCCCACTGTGATACCTCATCCCATACCATGATTCGTTGTTGCCTCCCTGTCAGGTATTCTCTGATCCATTGCAGTATCCTTCCTGTTATACGTGCCTGATCATCTAGCTTCTGCACTAATCTGTTGTGAGGAACTGTGTCGAAGGCCTTGCAGTCCAAGAAAATGCAGTCTATCCACCTCTCTCTCTCGTGTCTTACTTCTGTTACCTTGTCATAAAACTCCAGTAGGTTTGTGACACAGGATTTACCTTCCATAAATCCGTGCTGGTTATCGTTTATAATCTTGTTCCGTTCCAGGTGCTCTACCACTCTCCTCCTGATAATCTTCTCCATGACTTTGCATACTATACACGTCAGTGACACTGGTCTATAGTTTAGTGCCTCGTTTCTGACTCCTTTTTTAAAAATGGGGACTACATTTGCCGCCTTCCATACCTCAGGTAGTTGCCCAGTTTCAAGGGATGTGTTGAATATTGTGGTTAGTGGCACACACAGCATCTCTGCTCCCTCTCTAAGGACCCACGGGGAAATGTTGTCCGGTCCCACTGCCTTTGAGGTATCAAGATCACAACCTCCTCGGTTGTGTGTATTTCATCCAACACTTGTTGGTACGTCCCTTGTTGGTGTCCCCCTCTGTTCTGTCTTCCCAGAGTCCTTTCTGTCTCCACTGTAAATACTTCCCTAAATCTCGTGTTGAGCTCCTCACATACTTCTTGGTCGTTTTTTGTGAGCTACCCACCTTCTTTCTTCAGCCTGATTACCTGGTCCTTGACTGTTGTCTTCCTCCTGATGTGGGTATACAACAGCTTCGTGTGTGTGTACTCACCTAATTGTACTCACCTAATTGTGGTTGCAGGGGTCGATACTCAGCTCCTGGCCCCGCCTCTTCACTGTCCGCTACTGGGTCTCTGCTGTGTGTGTGTTAGTTACCTTTTGTCCTAGGCACATGTCGATTAGACACTAGGCCTGTTGTATATATGTGTGTGTGTGTACGAAACACTTCGAAATGTTTCGGCCCCGCCGGGAATTGAACCCGGGCCCTGTGTGTGTGTGTGTGTGTGTGTGTATGTAGGTTTTCAAGGGCGGTAGCACCCTCTCATGAATGATCAACACTTAGAGGCTGAGTGCTAGAGTAAGAAGCATAAACAGATCAGTATAAGGACGCACACGTTTGTCGTATAAAGACCTAGGGGAGAGAGAGAGAGAGAGAGAGACAGACAGACAGACAGAGGCAGACAGAGTTAACAAGACACTATTAGTTTAAGTGTTCCAAATAGAATTGTGCTTGGGCCATTGTTATGAAATGTCTACTTCAATGGCATTCAACTCATCTCAAAATCCCGTGCATCTACAGATGACTGTACTCTGACATTTACTTATCCAAGATAGGAAATGCCAGCTGCCCTAAGTTACATCAATCACCAGCTTACAGCTATATCAGCCTGGGGAAACCGATAGCAGGTCACATTTGCTCCTGAGAAAACACAAATGATGATGGTCTCTAAATACCATGATGGTAATGATGGGTGGAGCAGTAGTAAAATTGAATGGGGGAGTGTCGGTACCCTTGTGGTGAAATCTGACTCCAAACTGATTATGAAGAACCACGTTGTAAATCTTGCAAAGAGGCCAGAAAGCTTACAGCACTTACACGGACCTGGCAACTACTCGACAGTAGAGGTTGCAAGATTTTGTACAAGGCACAAGTACGCTCACACCTTGAGTATGCTTCACTTTCTTAGATTGCCTGTCCCCACTCTTATCTGAGACTTATCTCTCGCCATGACCCAGCCTGGCCAGATCCGTCATTTCAACAGAGCCTCCAACACCGGAGGGAGGTGGGTGACCTTACTGTTGTGTACAAGGCCAATATTGTCAAAGTATCACACATTGCTGCACTCTGCGGACAGCGAGAAGTGAGGTTCTACACAACAAAATGGGCAACAAACAACAACTATACTTTGGCTGTACCCTTCTCAAGAACATCGCTTCATCTATGATCATTTATTCCTAGAATGATTTGAGTCTGAAACATGTTCGTACAGCATAATGACATCAACAAAATAAAGTCAGTTGGCCAAATGAAATCTCTGGGTCACAGATGGTTCCAACTTCATCTTGTTCCCTATTTGTATGTAACAGCTCTTAGCTTGTCAATATAGTCAGGAATCTTAACCTAACCTTGTAAAACCCTTTGTAAAGAGAGAGAGAGAGAGAGAGAGAGAGAGAGAGAGAGAGAGAGAGAGAGAGAAGAGAGAGAGAGAGAGAGAGAGAGAGAGAGAGAGAGAGAGAGAGAGAGAGAGAGAGAGAGAGGAGAGAGAGAGAGAGAGAGAGAGAGAGAGAGAGAGAGAGAGAGAGAGAGAGAGAGAGAGAGAGAGAGAGACAGCAAGCTGTGTCCTCAGACTTCCGGGGGTTATTGGTTCTGAAGTTGTGCGCTCATAATACTGATAAGGGTTTCCCCTCCATCCCTTCCTTCCCTCCGGGACACACACACACACACACCACACACACACACACACACACACACACACACACACACACACACACACACACAGGAGCAGAGATGTTGTGTGTGCCACTAACACAAATCTTCAACACATCCATTGAAACTGGGCAACTACCTGAGGCGTGGAAGATGGCAAATGTAGTCCCAATTTTTAAGAAAGGAGACAGACACGAGGCATTAAACTACAGACCTGTGTCACTGACGTGTATAGTATGCAAAGTCATGGAGAAGATCATCAGGAGGAGAGTGGTGGAGCACCTAGAAAGACACAAGCTTATAAACGACAACCAGCACGGTTTCAGGGAAGGAAAATCCTGTGTCACAAACCTACTGGAGTTTTATGATAAGGTAACAGAAGTAAGACACGAGAGAGAGGGGTGGATAGACTGCATTTTTTGGACTGCAAGAAGGCGTTCGACACAGTTCCTCACAAGAGGTTAATGCAAAAGCTAAAGGATCAGGCACACGTAACAGGAAAAACACTGCAATGGATCAGAGAATATCTGACAGGGAGGCAACAACGAGTCATGGTACGTGACGAGATGTCAGAGTGGGCACCTGTGACGAGTGGAGTTCCACAAGGGTCAGTCCTAGGACCTGTACTGTTTTTGGTATATGTGAATGACATAACGGAAGGGATAGACTCAGAAGTGTCCCTGTTTGCAGATGATGTGAAGTAATGAGAAGAATAAAATCAGTCGAGGATCAGGCAGGACTACAAAGAGACCTGGACAGGCTGCAAGCCTGGTCCAGTAACTGGCTCCTTGAATTTAACCCTGCCAAATGTAAAGTCATGAATATCGGGGAAGGGCAAAGAAGACCGCAGACAGAGTATAGTCTAGGTGGCCAAAGACTGCAAGCCTCACTCAAAGAAAAGATCTTGGGGTGAGTATAATACCGAGCACATCTCCTGAGGCACACATCAATCAGATAACTGCTGCAGCATACGGGCGGCTGGCAAACCTAAGAATAGCGTTCCAATACCTCACTAAGGAATCATTCAAGACTCTGTATACCATATACGTCAGGCCCATACTGGAGTATGCAGCACCGGTTTGGAACCCACACCTGGTCAAGCACGTCAAGAAATTAGAGAAAGTGCAAAGGTTTGCAACAAGACTAGTCCCAGAGCTAAGGGGATTGTCCTACGAAGAAAGGTTAAGGGAAATCGGCCTGACGACACTAGAGGACAGGAGGGTTAGGGAGACATGATAACGACATATAAAATACTGCGAGGAATAGATAAGGTGGACAGAGACAAGATGTTCCAGAGAGGGGACACAGAAACAAGGGGGTCATAATTGGAAGTTGAAGACTCCTATGAGTCAAAGGGATGTTAGGAAGTATTTCTTCAGTCATAGAGTTGTCAGGAAGTGGAATAGCTTAGAAAGCGACATAGTGGAGGCAGGAACCATACATAGTTTTAAGACTAGGTTTGATAAAGCTCATGGAGCAGGGAGAGAGAGGACCTAGTAGCAATCAGTGAAGAGGCGGGGCCAGGAGCTATGACTCGACCCCTGCAACCACAAATAGGTGAGTACAAATAGGTGAGTACACATATACAACAGGCCTAGTGTCTAATTGACATGTGCCTAGGACAAAATGGTAACTAACTAACTAACACAGTATATTTTGTCTGCCTCACTGACCTTCACGATCCTTCCACATGCACAACAAATACAGATGTTAGCAAGACTAATCAATTAATAGCGACCCCATTTATTACCTCTCTTTAATCTCCATATTCACGCTCTGGTAACATCTATTTACCTCTCCTTCACGTTCACCCGGTATCTTGGTTTTTCCCTCCCTCCTCTGAAGGCCAGCGAGGATTCAAGTTTATTCCTCTCAACTTCTGTCCCTGAAGGTTCATTTATCTATTACAGACTTATACTGACGCTTGAAAATTTGCAAACACATTCTAATGTTTTAGCCGAGTACACTGACGTTTCAAAAACTCCAGATGCAATAGGGTATGTGGCTAAATATTTCCAGATAAAGTAATCCTAGAACAGGTAGTAGTATCGGCCAGCATTAACTTCGGAGTTACGTGTTATCCAAGCCACTTTCATACACATTGCATCTACGTCAGCCTCGTCATTCGTTGTTGGTTCTAACTCCCAAGGCACGTTGAAAGCTATCGACTCCCCACATCCCGTCCTTCTTTATATACAACAATGATTATGTCGCATTTCTAGCAAGCACAAACGTTATGTTTTGCTTGGTTCTTGGACACTCCAATGTTCAAGGCAAAGAACACGTAGATGCAGCCGGTCAGTCAGCTATTCACGAACTGCCAATCTCCCACACGGGTGTTCCTTTCTCGTAGTCTCTAATACTTTCTAAACAACTTCGAAACCGCTGGCAACGTTGGTTCGAGTTAGAACGCAGCATATTATTTACTATAAAACCATCATTAGATTCTTGGCCATCTTCTTCCCACTGCTGTCTAGTGAGGGAAACTACACTAACGAATCAGACACATAACTCGAACACGGATACAAGGAGAAAGGTTGGCACTTCTCTGCGAAGGCTGCCACGTCACAGTATAGCTTCACCATATCTTAAAAGGCTGTCCTCTATCAGAGAGCTACAAAACCCTGCCGCACTTACTCTAACTGACTTTCTTGCCGTAAGATCTATTGCTTCAACTTTGGACCCCAATGGAAATAAGTCACTCTGTCTGACTTTTTGGGTTATCCTAGGTTCTCTACACATATGCTGCTATGTATGATAATCTATGTAAATGTATTTGTGTATACCTGAATAAACTTACTTACTTTGACTTCAGTATAATATCGACACTATCTCCCACCTCCACACTCACAGTGCCGTATGACCCATACAAGTTTAACACGTTTTTTTAACGTAATAATAAAAATCGTGGTTAAATTACAGTGACAACTGATGAAGGCCAAAAAATTGCCCTTAGACATAAACTAAAGACACTCAGCCAGATTTCTGGGATCTGGCTGAGGTAGTAGGTTGGTAGATAGTAGGGAGGTACTACCGTCCTGTGGTAGTAGGTTGGTAGATAGTAGGGAGGTACTACCGTCCTGTGGTAGTAGGTTGGTAGATAGTAGGGAGGTACTACCGTCCTGCCAAGTGAGTGTGAAACAGAAACTTGTAATTGTTTTACATGATGGTAGGATTACTGGTGTCTTTTTTCTGTCTCATAAACACGCAAGGTTCCAGGTATGTCTTGTTACTTCTACTTACACTTAAGTCACACTACACATACATGTACACATGTACAAGCATAATATATACACACCCCTCTGGGTTTGCTTCTATTTTCTTACTAGGTCTTGTTCTTGTTTATTTCCTCTTATCTCCATGGGAAAGTGGAACAGAATTCTTCCTCCTTAAGCCATGCGTGTCGTAAGAGGCGACTAAAATGTCGGAAGCAAGGGGCTAGTAACCCCTTCTCCTGTATACATTACTAAATTTAAAAAGAGAAACTTTCGTTTTTCTTTTTAGGCCACCCTGCCTCGGTGGGATACGGCCAGTTTGTTGAAATATATATATATATATATATATATATATATATATATATATATATATATATATATATATATATATATATATATATATATATATATATATATATATATATATATATATATATATGAACAATAAGGTGATGCCCTCTATGGCCGTTATGGCCCTCATTTTAATGTCCCAAGCACACATGGTATACCTTGAATGAGCTACGCAGTACACACGGAGTGTGTACTACGTAGCTACGTGTTTACTAGATTATTATTATTATAATCAAATAGAAGCGCTAAACCACAGGGACGTGTTTACTAGAGAGTACTGCGTAGCCAAGGTAGTGATAAGAATTTTATCTCCCTGGAAGCGACACAAAGAAAGCAACAATGTTCAGGACGTCACGGGAGATCCACTTTTGTGAAACATATACATATATATAACTCAGTTTTCCATGTATTTCATCTCCTTCCTAAACCCCCACCAGCACCCACCCAAGCCACTTCGAGAGGGGTACTGTGACGCTCATGAACAGCTCTTGATCCAAGGCAATGCTTCGTCAACCTCAACGTCGTAAATAAGTAGAATGAGCTAGACGAGGAAGTGAAGGAACATTTCATACACAGTTTCAAAAACAGGTAGGATGTGACACAAGAGACTAGGAACATTCAATAATATCTGAATGTAGTTGAAGAGGCAGAGCCAGGAGCTTAGACTCAACCTTTTCGGTGGTATACACACACAATCCTTCATATATTTTCCAAACAACCCACCTCTACAGTACTGCTGTATAAAAGTTATAATACATGAGCTCCAAGACGAAAACTATAAACTCACTTATGAGAAGACCGAAGAGGCACACACACACAACCAAACATCTCGAGGTCTTTGAGACCCGGTGTCTCAAAAGACAGGTGTCCAGCGCCATCTCTTAGATATTCTTGGCAGCTACTGAGTGGTGAGGAGTCGAGCTGCTAGGGGACCATCTTTTCATTTTGCGATGGCATTCTTCGACGATTTTTTTTTTGACGGGGGGGGCTGGGGGACCTGTGTAGTGAAGGCCTCGCCTCACACTGTAGATGGAGAAGAAAAATACATATAAATATTAATATAAATAGTAATCATAAAGGTGTCTGTATACATAATAAATACAAAATAAACTGAGATTCCTTTCTTTCTTGAACATAACAAATTGTGTAAACATGGCACCATATATGATCAAGAACTTCAAACATGAGATAAGCAAATGATATTCCTACAATGGATCCCTAAGCAAAGAAAGAGCTTCGGCTGATGTGATAAGACTGCTTGAATTTGAGGCCATGGCAGATGCAAAAAAAAAACCGTACAGACCATGATGAATCCAGTGTTTAATCATCAAAATGAGTCAAGAAGTGTGCGAAGAATCTTGAATGTTCAGTACATCATCAAGAACTGTAGTAACGGTGTATTACTGTGCTGCAATAACGTAGCAACAATGCTTGGTGCTCTCTATTATGCACCAGGGATGTCGAATGGTGATACTGCACTCACCAATCGCTACACACTATTCCTGGCCTCATGGCCTCTTTCATACCGACTCTTAAAGCTGTGTATGAACTTTGCTTCCATTACTTCCTCGTACAGTTCGTTCCATCTCCTAATTACTCTCACACTAAATAAGTACTTTCTGACATCCCACGTAACGTATTTCGGTCCTTCCATCTATGCTCTCTTGTCCTCGGTACCTTCCTTTAAAAGTCTATTTCTATCTACCTTATCAACTATAGCTCTCTAAATATTTTGTATATCGTAATCATGTTTCCCCTGGTGCTATGCAGTGTGCACTGTTGAAGTGTGCATAGATCGTTCAGTACTGTGAGTGAATAGTGCACTGCACTGCGCAGAATATTTGTAACTGTGACTTGCGTATGTCAGCAAATTAGTGGTGATAATATATAAACAATGTAGATATTAATTCTCGTAGGGTGCTCATTAGCTCAGTAAAGCTGCCACTGTTTTAGATAGTTTTTATCTTTTCAAGGTTCCTTCAAAGAGGCTTCAGGAGAGGGGTGCATTGATGCTGACGAAGGGCTCTTGATCCAATGATTGGAGCTACCCCCCGTCCCCACACCTTCCATGGAGCAAATTTGATTAACCTTCCCTACGGATTTAGTGCCTCCCATAACAATATAACTACTACGTAATAATAATAATAATAATAATAATAATTATAATAATAATAATAATAATAATAATAATAATAATAAAAATTGTTCAAGACTTGCTATACCCTGACACTCGTGCCTAACACCATCATTTTCTCACTCGTACAACTAGGTCATCAATGACAACAACAGTTAATGCACTAACTTAATCTCCAAGACATAAATTAACTCATACATCAACATAACTGACAGCTTATCTTCATATCATCATATTTTTAGTGACGGCTCACCGAATTCGTATAAGATTGTTCTTAATCCCTCAGTTTTTTAATCTTCGTTAAGGCAACTGTCATTTCTTGACATGAATCATCTAATAATCCTTTAGTAATCCCTCGAATCACCTCAAGGTAGGTTCCTTGATTCTAGCGAGCGCCCTGATACAGGAACCTTAATTCGTCCCTGATACAGGATCCTTAGTGATTCTTCATACGGGATCCTTAGTGATTCTTCATACAGGATCCTTAGTGGCCCCTGATACAGGATTCTTAGTGGTATTGGATACAGGATCCTTAGTAGTCCTTGATACAGGATCCTTAGTGGTTCCTGATACAGGGTTACTGTATCCCTGATACAGGAACCTTAATCGTCCCTGATACAGGATCCTTAGTGATTCTTATACAGGATCCTTAGTGATTCTTCATACAGGATCCTTAGTGGCCCCTGATACGGGATTCTTAGTGGTATTGGATACAGGATCCTTAGTAGTTCTTGATACAGGATCCTTAGTGGTTCCTGATACAGGGTTACTGTATCCCTGATACAGTAACATTAGTAGTCCCTGATGCAGGAACCTTAGTAGTCCCTGATGCAGGAACCTTAGTGGTCCCTGATATAGGATGCTTAGGAATTTCTACAGTAACATTAGTGGTCCCTGATGCAAGAACCTCAGTGGTCTCTGATACAGGATGCTTAGGGATTCCTTGTATAGTAACCTTAGGGATCCCTGATACAGTAACCTTAGTGAGTCCTGATACAGGATCCATGAATGGCTCCAAGGCATCATTGAGCATTTTGTAGAAAACCAAGATGGCCGTCACAAAAATGGAAATATATGGTTTATGACAATAACTCCGCTTCTAACACCATTTTTTTTAGCTGGAGTATTCTCCACTTACAATTTGTATTTTCTTATATTAGTAGATATAATTTCCAAGAATAAACAGATAAATGGTTTGCAGTATAGACAATTTCAGAGACCTTGTATGACTATTACCATGTCACAGTTATGTTACATAAAAATATGCAATTATTTACAATTTGTTACAATAACAATATATATATGAAAATATGTATAAAAATAAACATAGTATTATTTTTAAAATGGTGTACCGGTAAGCCAGCGGAAAGACTCGGTTCAAATGACCAAACGCTCCAGCTGCGGGTCATATGACAAGACCCGTGTCAGGAAATACTTGTCCTGTTTCCTGCCAAACCTAAGTAAACGTCAAAAAAAGAGCAAATGTTTTGGCGTATATCGTTCATTAACTAACAAACTAAAATTCGTTTAAAAAGTAACGGTATAAGGGAGGGGGGAATGATTGCCTAGTTGGCCTCACCATGAATGCTGAGTCATTAGTGCAGGCGTACCAGCGTGTGGTCACTGGTGATGTTGGCACTATATGGCAGTCAGCGTGGCACTCGCCTGTATCTGACTTACCATCGTTTAGCCAACTACACCAGCTCACCCTAATTTTTTTTTTTTTTTTGGGGGGCAGCGTCGATCCCGAGGCGAGATGAATGGGGAAGCCTCGTTAATACTTCCTGCCAATGTTTGCCTAACAGTAAAAGTACCCAAGAGTCAGTCAGCTGCTCCTAAACATATACCTAGGAGTTAGCCAGTCATTACTGTTTACCTGGCAGTGAAAAGATACCTCAGTGTTAGCCGTCCCTATTTACTTAGTAGTGAAAAGATACCTAGGTACTGGACGAACCTAACGGAAATATGCCATAGTTAGAATTTTTGTATTATACTGGGTTATTAGATCTTGGGTTATCTTTAGTTATTAGCCCTCCAGGGTAATCTTAAGTTATTAGCCCCGGGGCTCTCTTTGAGTTATTAGTCCTCTGATGTTATCTTGAGTTATTTGCCCTCCGGGGTTATCTAGAAGTAATAGCCCCGGGATTATCTTGAGTTATCTCTAAGTTGTATTTGCAAGTTAAGGCTCTAGATACACACTATGCATCTCAACCTTAAACATCATTATTTACGTTTATATGATTGGGTTACTAGGAAAGTACTGAGTATATCATCATGAAACGGATGTATTTCGCAAAAAAAAAATTAACGACAGCGTATCGCGTTTTTACCCGGCCTGTGTTAGTTCTGGCTGTCTTGGACAACTAACGTAGAAGAGTTTAACAAAAAAGTTTCTGACAATGGTGCGCACGTTGAGAAAGATGCTAGTACGGATGTTACCATTCTCAGCGCTTGATAAGACCCACACAACTACTCCCCACGACACACTGAATCACGCAATCACTTCATAAAATGTCAAAAATCCTTGCATCACATGAGTAAGTGGAGCTCTTTTACTATTGGCCCATCAAGGCGATTGTGCCTTAACACTGCTGAAGCTCTCTTGACCCGTGACAATGGAAGTACTGTCTTCTTACTTAAATCAAACCTCTCATTCCATGGAATGTCAACATAGTTAAACAGTGTCAGCACAGTTAAAGTTTCGTGAAGCATATTTATTCAGCACCTGCTAAGCAAAATCAAAGATTTTAGGAAAATCAATCAGATGATGTTTCTCACGCTGCATTACTGTTACATGGATAAATATATTAAATGATTCAAATGTCGTATTTCTTAAAATTGGAACAAGTTGTGAATACGATGTTAGGTAATTATATACAGCAAAAGCCTTAAACCCGTTCTAAATAAATAAACATATTTAGAACGGGTTTAAGGCTTTTGCTGAATATAATTATATATACTATATATATATATATATATATATATATATATATATATATATATATATATATATATATATATATACGATCATGGAAAAATTGCCAACACAATGCTCACCAACGCTTCAGGAAAGGACAAAGCTCGTCTCCTAGCGGTGATGGCACCACACTCAGGAGATTTCCTTCTAGCTGTTCCCAATTCCTCTCTGGGAACTCGACTCGACCCACAGGCCATTCGGATTGGTGTTGCTCTTCGCCTAGCCGCCCCCATACTCACCGAACATAGGTGTATTTGCGGCAGGGCGACGGCTGATCAATTCGGACTTCATGGTCTCGTGTGTCACACATCAGAAGGAAAGTATGCTAGACATGAGGAGGTCAACGACATCATAAAGAGAAGCCTCACCACGGCCCGTTGCCCAGCTCAACGAGAACCCCAAGTGCAGAGGTCTGATGGAAGTCAAAAGCGTCCTGATGGAGCCACTATGCTACCCTGGAAGGATGGTAAGCAGATTGCTTGGGACTATACCTGTGCTGCCACAATGGCAGACACCTACTTGCCATACTCCGCAGCCGAAGGGGGTGGAGCTGCCAGCCACAGGGAGACCCAGAAGACTCGCAAATATGAAGGCCTTCCCCCTTGCTATAACTTCATCCCAATAGGGTCGGAGACCCTTGGAGCGTAGGAAAGTGTGCTCTAAAGTTTCTCAAAGAGCTGGGTGAGAAACTCATTATAGAAACCAGGGACCACAGGGCGACCAGCTTCCTCTTTCAGACTCAGTGTGGCGATCCAGAGGGGAAATGCCTGCAGCGTTCTGGGCACGCGGCCCACTGCCGGGGAGCTGGACGAAGTATTTGACATGTAGCTCTGAGTTGTTATCTATGTTGTTTTACTCCCTATTGTATTCTTGTCAATGTATTTTGTCTTGAAATAAAGTTTGTATAAAAAGATGGGTGGTAGGGAAGTGGAATATTCAAATGGCTTCAGAAAGAAATCTAAATATTCTTCCTTGAAGCCTTTTTATCCACTTCTCCGAGGCAATGGGTCCCACAATTTACACCAGAGGTGGACCCCATCATATTATATATATATATATATATATATATATATATATATATATATATATATATATATATATATATATATATATATAGTCGTGCCGATTAGGTAAAACTTGCGATTTTGGCTTAAATAGCAACGCTCATCTTGCCATATAAGACAAGCGAAAATTTGTGTATGCAATAATTTCGCAAAAATCATTCTGAACCTAACGAAAAATATATTTCATTGTTTTTTTATTATTAAATTATTGTAAACATATCTAAAATATATTTAGTTGGGTTAGGCTAAATTAAATTGCGCTTGTTATAATAAGGTTAGGTAAGTTTTCAAAGTTTCTCTTAGTACAAAATTATAAATTTTTACATTAACATAAATGAAAAAATATATCTTTAAACGTATAAGATAAAATTTTAGAAAGGACTTAATTTTAAATGAGTTTTTCTAATTGACCAGTTTTACCTAATCGGCACGACATATATATATATATATATATATATATATATATATATATATATATATATATATATATATATATATATATATATATATATGCATATGCAAAGATCACAGTAAACAGGTGATATCAAAATATGCAAGACAACTACTATGAAAAAATAGAGGGATTCCAAGCGCTTCGTGACTATCATTATCGATAATGTGAGTAGTCAGAGCGCTTGAATCCTTATTTTTCATAGTAGTTGTCTTGCATATTTGATATCACCTTACTGTGATCTTTTGCATATATATATATATATATATATATATATATATATATATATATATATATATATATATATATATATATATATATATATATATATATATATGCAAAAAGATCACAGTAAACAGGTGATATTAAATATGCAAGACAACCACTATGAAAAAATAGAAGAATTCCAAGCGCTTTCGTGACTGCTCACATTATCAAGGAACTATAAAAGGAAACGTGAAAAGAAGGCTTATAAAGAGGCAGAATACACCTCACAGTCACATCACACTAACAAAGACGACACTCACAGTAGCGTAACATCTCACGACTCTGTGAAGAGGAACATAAGAAAGGACCTGAAACTCTTCCCAAGAATTAAGATTAGTCCAATTTATCATTAAATTCTTCCCAAATTTTATTAATTATAAATGAATCCAATTTATATAAACCAAAAGAAATATTCATATTATTTTCAAAACTGCTTTTAATGAAACATGATTCTATTATATTCCTCTCAACCATGGACTTGCTTGATACAACCTTCTGAGCATTTTGAAAATCAATTGGATGGTTAAAGTCTTCACATGAATAAATAGAGCATTAGAATCTTGTCCAGTTCTAATGCTATATTTATGTTGTTTTAATCTTAGTTCAAGACTTTTACCAGTTTGACCATAATAAACTTTATCGCATATTTTACAGGGAATCTTATAGACACATCCATCAGCATTTTGGGGGGTATTTTTTATCAAAAGTCTTTTACTGTATCAAGATTTTTAAATACAACTTTGATATTAAAATTCTTAAGAAAAAGAAGGCATATCAACCAAGTTTTCATGGTAAGGAGAACCAACATATTTTTGGTTGAATAAGGTTGGTTGTCCCTTTTTTGGATTGTAAAAAGTATTCCTAGCTATTTTAAAAGATTTATCAATTATGTTTCTTGGGTATTTTAAATCATTAGCTATTTCATAAATTTTAGAGATTTCTTCTTTCTATGAACTCTGGACTACAAATACGTAAAGCTCTCAAAAAATAGAAGAGAAAAACCGACACTTAACTCTATCTTGGTCCAGTGTGGTATGAATGGTAAAGAATGGGGTTTCCTGTCACAAGGTTCGAGGGTGGGAGTCTCCGTCGGCCAGAGATCATGTTTGTGAATATTTCGCCTGCTCTTGAAATTCCTAGCATTGTATAAATCTCTAGTTGTGTCGATGCATGCAGGATGATGAAAAGCCGTAAGCCTTCCTCCCTGAAAGCTGGCTGCCTTGGAATAACGTCTAGCGAAAGCTGGATGCCAAGGTATTGGTCCAGTGTGGTACGGTCGGTAAGCACTGCGTTCCTGCCAAGGTTCGTAGGGTCGAGTTCCGTCGGCCAGAGATCAGTGTTTGTGAATATTTCGCCTGCTTTCGAATTCCTAGCATTGTATAAATCTCTAGTTGTGTCGATGCATGCAGGGGATGAGATAAAAAGTTGTAACCCTTTTCCTGCCTGAAAGCTGGCTGCCTTGGAATAACGTCTAGCGAAAAGCTGGATGCCAAGGTATTGGTCCAGTGGGTACGGTCGGTAAAGCACTGCGTTCCTGTCACAAGGTTCGTAGGGTCGAGTCTCCGTCGGCCAGAGATCAGTGTTTGTGAATATTTCGCCTGCTCTTGCGAATTCCTAGCATTGTATAAATCTCTAGTTGTGTCGATGCATGCAGGGATGAGATGAAAAGCTGTAAGCCTTCCTGCCTGAAAGCTGGCTGCCTTGGAATAACGCTCTAGCGAAAGCTGGATGCCAAGGTATTGGTCCAGTGTGGTACGGTCGGTAAAGCACTGCGTTCCTGTCACAAGGTTCGTAGGGTGGAGTCTCCGTCGGCCAGAGATCAGTGTTTGTGAATATTTCGCCTGCTCTTTGTGAATTCCTAGCATTGTATAAATCTCTAGTTGTGTCGATGCATGCAGGGATGAGATGAAAAGCTGTAAGCCTTCCTGCCTGAAAGCTGGCTGCCTGGAATAACGCCTAGCTAAAGCTGGATGCCAAGGTATTGGTCCAGTGTGGTACGGTCGGTAAAGCACTGCGTTCCTGTCACAAGGTTCGTAGGGTCGAGTCTCCGTCGGCCAGAGATCAGTGTTTGTGAATATTTCTGCCTGCTCTTGCGAATTCCTAGCATTGTATAAATCTCTAGTTGTGTCGATGCATGCAGGGGATGAGATGAAAACTGTAAGCCTTCCTGCCTGAAAGCTGGCTGCCTTGGAATAACGCTCTAGCAAAGCTGGATGCCAAGGTATTGGTCCAGTGTGGTACGGTCGGTAAAGCACTGCGTTCCTGTCACAAGGTTCAGAGGGCGAGTCTCCGTCGGCCAGAGATCAGTGTTTGTGAATATTTCTGCCTGCTCTTGCAATTCCTAGCATTGTATAAATCTCTAGTTGTGTCGATGCATGCAGGGGATGAGATGAAAAGCTGTAAGCCTTCCTGCCTGAAAGCTGGCTGCCTTGGAATAACGTCTAGCGAAAGCTGGATGCCAAGGTATTGGTCCAGTGTGGTACGGTCGGTAAAGCACTGCGTTCCTGTCACAAGGTTCGTAGGGTCGAGTCTCCGTCGGCCAGAGATCAGTGTTTGTGAATATTTCGCCTGCTCTTGCGAATTCCTAGCATTGTATAAATCTCTAGTTGTGTCGATGCATGCAGGGGATGAGATGAAAAGCTGTAAGCCTTCCTGCCTGAAAGCTGGCTGCCTTGGAATAACGTCTAGCGAAAGCTGGATGCCAAGGTATTGGTCCAGTGTGGTACGGTCGGTAAAGCACTGCGTTCCTGTCACAAGGTTCGTAGGGTCGAGTCTCCGTCGGCCAGAGATCAGTGTTTGTGAATATTTCGCCTGCTCTGCGAATTCCTAGCATTGTATAAATCTCTAGTTGTGTCGATGCATGCAAGGGATGAGATGAAAAGCTGTAAGCCTTCCTGCCTGAAAGCTGGCTGCCTTGGAATAACGTCTAGCGAAAGCTGGATGCCAAGGTATTGGTCCAGTGTGGTACGGTCGGTAAAGCACTGCGTTCCTGTCACAAGGTTCGTAGGGTCGAGTCTCCGTCGGCCAGAGATCAGTGTTTGTGAATATATATATATATATATATATATATATATATATATATATATATATATATATATATATATATATATATATATATATATATATATATATATATATATATATATATATATATATATAAATACGTATTTCTATCAGAAACACGATAAGCGCTGGAGTATCTGCTACCAAGCATTATTATGAAAGCTACATCACCTGTATCATATTTCCCATGGGATATGCCAAATTTCAGTTTGGGAAATCCAGTTGATATGATAGGCTACACGGGTGCGATTAGTTGGTAATGTGATAGGCTACAGTTATGATTAGTTGTTAATGTGATAGAATACAGTTATGATTAGTTGTTAATGTGATAGAATACAGTATGATTAGTTGGTAATGTGATATACTACAGATACGATTCGTTGTTAATGTGATAGACTATAGGTAAAATTCGCTGGTAATATGTTAGGCTACAGGTGATGCTACCTTCTCCGTTAGTGTAGATAAGATTTATCAGGAAACAGGACACATGCCTCCTGACGCGAGACATTAATCACTTGATGACCTGACACTGGAGCTTTCTGTCATATAGTCAAGGCCTTCCGCTGGCTTCCGGCTCACCCCCATTAAAAATTAAATATAACATTTGATGATGGTTATGTTGTACATTCTCACTGTTGAGTGATATAACACGGTGTTTTTATCCTCTTTCAATTAGGACAAGTAAGCTCTAATTGCTTCATTCTTTCTAATATTAAATAAGTAATCGCAGTTTCGTTACCTTCTTTCGCCTTCACACACACACACATGACATGTATATATGCAAAGACATGGAGTAGCTTATCAGAAGAGTGGTGGAGCTCCTAGAAAGGAATGATATTATACACGATAATCAGCACGGTTTCAGGGAAGGGAAATCCTGTGTCACAAACCTACTGGAGTTTTACGACAAGGTGACTGAAGTAAGACAGGAGAGAGAGGGATAGGTAGAAGGCTTTCGACACAGTCCCCCACAAGAAATTGGTGCAAAAACTGGAGGGGCAGGCAGGAATAACAGGAAGGGCACTGCAGTGGATTAAAGAATAACTAACAGGAAGGAAATAAGTGATGGTACGTGACGAGGTGTGAGAGTGGGTGCCTTTGACGAGCGGGGTTACATAAGAACATAAGAAAGGAGGAACACTGCAGTCAGTCCTAGGGCAGGTATTGTTTCTGGTATAGGTGAATGTCATGTCTGAGGCAGCTAATGTGAAAAGCTCTGTTCCACAAGGCGCAGTACTCGCTCCCATCCTGTTCCTCATCCTCATATCGGACATAGACAGGGATATAAGCCACAGTGCCGTGTCTTCCTTTGCAGATGACACCCGAATCTGTATGACAGTGTCCACCGTTGAAGACACTGCAAGACTCCAAGCAGACATAAACCAAATCTTTAAATGGGCTGCAGAAAACAATATGAAGTTCAATGATGAGAAATTTCAATTACTCAGATACGGAAAACGTGAGGAAATTAAAATCTCATCGGAGTACAAACTAATTCCAACCACACAATAGAGCAAAAACTAATGTCAAAGACCTGGGAGTGATCATGTCAGAGGATCTCACCTTCAAGGACCATAACACCGTAGCAATCGCATCTACTAGAAAAATGACAGGATGGATAATGAGAACCTTCAAAACCAGGGATGCAAAGCCCATGTTGACACTTTACAAATAGCTTGTTCTATCTAGGCTGGAATATTGCTGCACACTAACTGCACCTTTCAAGGCAGGTGAAATTGCTGAACTAGAAAATGTGCAGAGAACCTTCACGGCACGCATAACTGCGATAAACCACCTCATTTACTGGGAACGCTTGAAGTTTCTAAACCTGTACTCCCTAGAACGCAGGCGGAGAGATACATTGTTATATACACGTGGAAAATTCTCGAGGGATTAGTACCAAACTTACACACGAAAATCACTCCGTACGAAAGCAAAGACTCGGCAGGCGATGTAACATCCCCCAATGAAAAGCAGGGTGCCACTAGCACGTTGAGGGACAACACAATAAGTGTCAGGGGCCCAAGATTGTTCAACTGCCTCCCAGCATACATAAGGGGATTACCAACAAACCCCTGGCTGTCTTCAAGCAGGCACTGGACAGGCACCTAAAGTCGGTACCTGACCAGCCAGGCTGTGGTTCGTACGTTGGACTGCGTGCGGCCAGCAGTAACAGCCTGGTTGATCAGGCTCTGGTCCAACATGAGGCCTGGTCACAGACCGGGCGCAGGGGCGTTGACCCCTGGAATTCTCTCAGGTAAACTCCAGGTAGAGGTAATCCTGTTGGCAAACGATGTGGAGCTAATGCGAAAAATTCAATCTGGTATGGAGAGTGTCACCAGGTAAACAAGGCGCCATGATGTTGTTTCACTTAATTCAATCTTTAAATTCTCGTTCCATCCGTTGTCTTATCACAGTGGCGATGTATAGACTACTAGTGCTAATGATAGTGGGTGTTGTACGAGAATGAGACAGTCGTGGATGTAAATGGCTTGCAAATGTCGCGGATGATGTAAAATCCACCTGGATGACTGCTTCCATTCACAAGAGCAACGCGCGAGTCACCTCGTCCATCCACAACTGGACTATTTAGAAAGACATTAGTATTTAGTTAGGTCAGTGGACTGAAAATTATTTTAATATTCTTTCCTTGTAATATGCATTTCTGGAAACAGTTTTCTCAGTTCATATCATTACTCCCCTGTCAAGGGCTCCGTGCCTTGATGTTGAAGACTCTTCTTTCAGGAGATTGAAGCTACCCTCCCCATATTACCTTCCATTACCCACCCGTTGTGTGACCCCTGCGAGGTCACACAACACATTATTACTATTCAGTGTGCTTGCTAGGCGTGTCACACTCCATTGACATCATACTATACTCAGATAAGCAATTATTTTTTTTTATTATAAAAACCAAACAGTACAGTCTTAACAATATACATCACAAATCATCACATACACATGTGACTAAAAAACAATATCATAAGTTACTCCACACAAAGATAAGCACAAAATCTTTAACAAATTTTGACAATAACCTATTCATGGTTTACACAAAACCATCAACACTACTTACATCACCAAAAATTGTATATTACAAAAACCAACAAACACTATTATGCACATATATGACGTTAAACTGCCATACAAAGGCTGTCCTAAACTATAAAATAAAATTCAAACCCCCACTTTACTTCGCTCTCCAAACAACACGTCGTTATATGGATGAATAATAGGCTCAAATATCTTTTAGGGCAGAAGAAAGGAATTTATAGGCGCATCAAAAGAGGTGAGGGTCCACCTGAAACATTACTCAGGCAAAACATAATCCTTCTACATTAACCCCCTTTATGAAACATACATATGTGATTCACATTACATGTTATTTATATAACTTACACCATTTTTTTTAACAGGCATGTAAGGAATATTCCAAAAACTTACTATATAACAACACATTATGGCACCACCAACACAAGACATTATACACAAAACCAATACCTAGTTACGAATGATGCCAAATCACCATTCTCACAACATTAACACCTAAATCATGTAACGCCTTGGCACAACAAAACTTAAAAAATTTCTTTCTCACACATATAGCCATCCTGCCACATATAATGGCCTTGCCTAATTACATACAAAGATAACCATACCATACCTATTATACCATTACAAATGCCCTACCCACTCATCGTCGCCATGATCCCAAAAAAAAAAAACAGGTGACCCTAACCATATATCATACACCGTCATCATACATGACGTTGAAAATCTAAATAACTGACTTGACCTATCTGTATGATTTATACACTTTAAATAAGCCAAAGCGAAACACATTGACAAATATACAAAACTATATACAACTTTATTCACCAAATAAAAAAACAAAGGAAACACTGCTACAACCTCAGGTAACCTATACCACCCATTCCCCTTAAAACTGAACTCTCACCCCAACCACTATCACTACCCCCCCCACATAACCCACCTCCAACCACACCCTATCTACCCCACTAAACCTGGCACCCCCTATCTTTCGTTAAAAACCTGAACTCCTCCCCCTCTACTCATTCGTTCCCAACCTACGTAATCCATCCACCATCATATTTCTGTAAGCCTCCGGAAAACTCTGTCTCCAACTCCTACCATAAATTACTTCATTCCGATTTTTCGTTTTAACAAATACCGCAGTTAAAATCTTAACAAGTACTACCCCTTCCACATCTCTCATACACCATGTACTATATAAAAAGTCTAACATAATGTATGTTATAGCCCTACGTACGCCTTCCGCAAATTCACTCAGCTCTAAACTTAGAGCACGTAACACCGAGACTGTCCCCCTATCCATCCCAAAACCCTTTGCAACCATTTTGTTACCAAATCCAGACTCCTACAAAAATATACCACATGATACGCCGTCTCAAATTCCCCACACTTCGGACAAACCCCATCGCATGCAAACCCCATGATATACATTTGGCTCCTCGTCGCCAAAATTCCGTGCAAAAACCTATAACCCAATTCCCTAACCCTCGGAGCCACCTTGACTTTGTTCAACCAACCCCAAATCCTTTTCCACCCATATAATGGAAATAAAGCCTCCCCTTGCAACATCACCGCCTTACTACAAATCCTATCCAACCTATGTAACTTAACCTTATCCGGATCACGTACCACTAACAGAAACCTAATGACCTCACACTCCACTATCTCTTTACCCCTCCACCATTTCCTCACTTCCTTCATGACCCCCCCCCTATTTTCCTACCCCCCCCTACCACCCATCAGCAGAAACTCCTGCTTCAAAAAAATGCTTTTCAGGCGCTTCCTCAAAGGTACCAAACCCAAACCTCCCCACTTCACTCTCGTTTCTACCACCTCCCTACTTAACCAATGCCTACCCCTCTCCCATATAAAACTCAAAACACCATGTTCCAATCTACGCACGTCCTCCTCGACAAGCGGAAACACTCCCACCCTGAACCAAAGTTTACTATAAACCAGGACATTAATCACTACCACCCTTTGCAATAATGTAACTTCCCTGGTACCCCAACCCTTCATCCTACGCAAAGCACTATCCACCACCCCCTTCGAATTCTCCTCCCTGGCTCTTCCTAAGTCATTACAAAAAATTATACCACAAATCTTCAACACTCGGACACATGACCATCCCTCTCTCACCCCCAATGTTCCCCCCAAAAGTAACATCGACTTACGTTTATTCACCTCCATACCCGTTAGCATGCTAAACCTCACCCACCCACCTCAAACTTTCCACGGATGTTACTAACAGATTCGTATCATCAACATATCCTATGACCTCTGCCCCGACACGCATCCCCTCCCCCAGTTCCCCTTCCCCTTTCTCCACTAACCTATAAAACGGGTCCTGTAAAATAGCAAATAAAATTTGAGACAACGGACAGCACTGTCGTATACCCTTGTCCATCCTAATTTCCCATCCTAACCGCCCATTTATCTGAATCCTCAACACCGCATTCTCATACAATTGCCTTACCCAACCCACCACCTCACCTCCAAAGCCTATGCACTGCATGACATCAAATAACATCTTTCTATTCACCCTATCATATGCCGTTGCCCAATCCAGTCCTAACACCCCTCCCTCAGTACATGCCTCAATAAAACCCTTAATCCTTCTGTGCCTGTGTCTCATACTCCTACCAGGGATACCATATTGTCTCCCATGCAACCAACTCCCAATCCTCCTTTTCAACCTTTTTGCCAATATCTTTGCATAAATTTTATAATCTGTACTCATCAACATTATCACTCTATAATCATGAAAACTTCTCGCACTCTTCCTCTTAGGCACCAAAACCCTCACACCCGTCCTTACCATTTCCTCCATTACCCCTCCCTCCTTCATATCATTAAACACTTTCACCAAAACCTCCCTCAACACATCCCAATACTGTACATATAACTCCCCAGGTAACCCATCTAACCCCAGTGTTTTCCCCATCCTGAGGCCTTTAACTGCCTCCCACACTTCCTCCTCTGTTATGACTCCCTCCAACTCTTCCCTTTCCTCAACTGTCACTCTCTCAATTATATGTTCCAAAATTTGCCCTTCCCGCCTCGTCACTTTCCCCGGTTCCTCATATTTTTTTTCCATACCACACTTCCCCATACCCTCCCATTGCTTCCGTTGTTTTTAACACTTTTCCTACCTCATACCCCCCATACCCTCATCTACCTCTATCGCACCTATCGTCATTGCCTCCCTACGTTTCCTAAACCTTCTCAGCACAACCGTCGACACTTTGTCACCCCATAATACCTCTTCCATACCACTTCTTAACCTCAGTGCCTGAAACCTCTCATTCTGTAACTCCTGCAAAGCCACCCTCACCCCTTCCCTATCCCCACCCCTACCAGCCCCCCACTTCCCTATACCCTGCAACAAACCCTCCAAATACCTTTGATACCCAAACCTAAAATGCGCATCGTCCCTGCCTAGTTGCGTAAAAAAAAACCTTTAAAGCTGGTTTCCCCCTATCATTCCACCATCTCGCAGCCCCACTATACCCCTGCCCTCCCACACCCTACTCCACCAACCCTCAAAACCAATTCCCTCCTAACCTACTCAGCAAACTAACATTTAACTTCCAATAACTCCCAAAAACCCGCACCGCATCCTCCCATCCCAATTGTGCTAAAACACCTTTATGGTCAGAGAAACCCACATCAACACACTCCACCTTCTCCACCACCACCGCCTTTGTAACATATATTCTATCCAACCTCGCTGCATGTGTACCCATACTGTATGTATATTCCACCAATTCATTTCCACCTACCACATCCACCACACCCACCGCATTTAATACCTCCCTCAAAATTTTTAATACTTGCGTTGAACCCATTGGCTCCACATCTTTTACTCGTATGACACTATTCCAGTCTCCTCCAATTACAGTCACTTGAGGTAATCCCTGGAAGGCGTATATCAATTCGGACCTCACAAAATCCTCCTTCACTTTCAAACTGTTCACTGCTGGCATGTAAACCCCCAAGAAACAAACCTGCACTAAGCCCCACCTACCATCCACCCTAACCACTCTACCCCTCCCCCCACCTCCCATGAGCCTAAAACAAACGGGCTCCCCTCCCTCACACCCACACCCACTCCCCCTTTTAATAAATCCATCCTACCCACAAAGATCTTATAACACTTTAAAACCAACTCCTCCCCACTCCTAAAATTATGTTCCTGGAAAAACACAATGTCTACATGAAACCTACTAAGCATAACCTCCACCCATTTCCTTTTAACCTCCTGACAAAGGCCATTCATATTCATGCTAATACACTTGAAAGCAGTGGCATAGGTTTTCCCTTCCGTTGCGACAATGTACCTTCACCTGTACCATTCCTTACAGCCTGTAAACCACTCTTTTTCTTTCCAACAACCGTTGCTGTTGCTCCAGCACTACTCTTCACCCTCACCCCCCTGTCCCGGTGTAATGACGTCGTTTTCAGCCCCTTTCCCTGTTCGCTTCCTAGATTCACTCTTATCCATCTCTACTTCCTCAGCTTCACACTGTGGATGTATCTCCACTTCGACTCTCACCTCCGTTGCCTCTTCTCCCCCACTCTCTGTCCTGTCAATAGGCAGGTGCACCCTATCTATCAGCCTGTCTCCAATGTTACTCTGCACCAAATCTAAATCCTCACCACCAATAATATCACCCAAGTCTCTCAGTATTGCTTCATCAATACCCTCACTTACCACACTCTCATGTTCCATGTCGTTAGCCACTTCTTCACCACCCGTCAACTCACTGTCAACCCTCTCTTCCGCTTTGTCCACCTCCTCACTCCATCGGGAGACTTCCAAGCCAACATCCTGCACACTTGCAGGTTTCACAACAGCTCCTTCCATCCCATGCTCAATATCGTCTGGTCTCTTCGCTGTCTCAACATTGTTCCTCACCACTTCCTTACGTCTCGCACAATCGGCTGCATGATGTCCAGGTTGTCCACACATCCTGCAAGTTTTCACTTGCCCCTGGTAATGAACATAAACCTGTGTGCGAAAACATTCCATCAGCACAAAAGACGGTATGGGTTTCCTCAAACTCATTTTAACGGAGTATGACCCTTCCAACAAACCAGCGTATGGCCCCTGCGCCCATCTTCCTATATTTACAGCATGAATGACACCATATTCTTTCAATACGTCTCGTATATCTTCAGGGCACGCCTCAAATGGGACATTATTAACCTTTACCCATTTGTACATTGTCGAAATGTCCCATAGACAAACCTCAACTCCCATGTTGACCACCATCTTCCTGTTCTGGTAGACATCCGCCACAGGCGATACACCTCAGTGCTTGCAAATTTCATGAAGAAACGTCATATCCCATTCATCGACACACCATAAAGGTCCTCGTAAGACACGCCTTAGGTGTCACGGAGAATGGCTGTCAAAAGTACGTCAGCATTCGCCGGTAGAATCGTTCCCTGCAGTAGCTCAATACATACAGTATTGACTCTTCGTCGATAGGTGGCAGCCATCTTGTCTGAAAACAAGTCTCACTATGCTGCCGCTAGGGTAGAGCCAGCACGTCCACTCACCACCAGACTTGGACACAGATTGATAAGCAATTATTAATTATTAACCACAAGGCCTAGAAAGTTATATCAAACAAGTCCATAATTGAGAGAAATATAATAGAATAAAGTTTAATACAAAATAGTTTTGAAATTAATATGAAAATTGCTTTTGCATTATACAAATTGGATTAATTTGTAATTAAAATTTGGGAAGAATTTAAGATACATTAGACAGGTTAAAATCTTAAAGTTTGGATAGACTGTAAGCTTTATTTAACTGGTCCTTGACTATCTACCTACATCATCCTAAAAAAGTCAGGTGTTGTAAGTTGACCGCGAGGTGTAATCTCTTCTATATATGCCTTTCTGTTGATCTTTTATTTTTACAGTTCCTTGATAATTTGAGGAATCACGAATGTTCACTTTTTTTTAATATTTCTAACAATATATATATATATATATATATATATATATATATATATATATATATCTATATATATATATATATATATACTATATATAATGTGTGTGTGCAGACGTCACTGTGAAAGAAAGTGAAGACATTCGTGATTCCTCAGGTATCCAGGGAACTGTAAGGAAATAAAAGATCAGCAGAGGCACAAGAGGAGATTACTCTCAGCCCAGATCCTTATGGCACTGGCACACAGGATGTAGTGGTGAGTCGGAACCAGTTAAACTAAGGCTTGCCCTGATCTATCAACTTTAAGATTTAACCTGTCAATGTATCTTAAATTCTTCCCAAGCTATTACAAGTATCCAATTTATATGTGCAAAAACATTTGCGCAACAATTTCAAGTTATTTTGTATTCAAACATTCTATTATATATCTCGATTATGGACATTTCGATATGGCTTTCTGGAGCACAACCTAAATGTGATAAATTGACAATTTGTGCCGCTGATCAAGTCTGGTGGTGAGTGTTTACGTGCTGACAACTCTAGCGACGGCATGAACGTTTTCGAGTGGGCTGCCACTATCGGCAATACTGTATGTGATGACTACTGCGAGAAACGACTCTCGGCGAGCTCTGCATACAGCCACAAGCGTGTCTTTGAACCCCTGTGTCGGCGGGCTCTGTTTGTTTTCTTCTGTTACTAATTATGCTGTAATGAGTGGAAGATGGTGTTATGGGAGATTAATTATGGTTTTATTTCGACAGCTCTTACAGGTAAAGTGTATCCAGGCCCAGGCGTGCCATGGTGTTATTTCATGCTGTGGCTGCTGGGAAGATGAGCGCAGGCACTGGTGCATGGGGGGAGTCATCTCCGGTAAAGTGGTTTGAAAGCTCCAATGTCTTTGTAGCTGATGGAGCTCATGTTGGCCACCGAGGCAGAAATAGCCTGAGATGTGAACAGCCTGAATCAGCTGTGCGGGCATGTTATTTGTGAGCAGCAGCATGTGGATAAACCACAAGTATTTGGAACAACAAAATACAAATGGTCATGAAAAAAGGTTGACAATGTGTGATGTCAAGTAACAACGCTGAACCACTGAGATGTGACAAGTGAGGAGTATTGATGAAGCAGTACTGGAGACAGTGATGTGTTGATGGTAACAGTGGAGGCCCAGTGCAGAAAGCTCAACTGATGGAACCGACCTGATGGGCTGAGGAATGCACCTGCTGTGACAGGACAGAAAGTGGGGAGAAGACAGCAGAGTGGTGGTGTGTAGAGATGGATAGAAGTGAGAATCTAAAAACGAGCAGGAAAGGAGCTGGGCTGACGTCATTACACCCGGGTTTGGGGGTGGTGAAACTGATGCTGGAGCCTTCGGCAACATTTATTGAAAGAAAAGAGTGGTTATGAAAACAATGCAGTGAAGCATTATGCGTGGAAGGAAAGCCTGTGCCGCAGCTTCAATGTATTAACATGGTGCTGTGACTTGGAGGCCATGCTTTGAGCCCAGGTTTCATGTGGGCTGTTGTGTTTCCCAGGAACTGTTTAGGAGTGAGGAAGGAGACCAGGCACAAAACAATTATAGATAGCATTGAGCAGGATAGTTGTAAGGGGAGTGAGTAGGCTGTGAGGAAGAGAGCTAGGCTTTCATGAAGTGAAGTAAATGACAGAGTGTGCAAGTAACAACGTCTGATTGAAATTTAATGCCAGCGATATTGGTTTAGTGAAGAAAATTTGTGAGTCGGGTAATACGCCTTCCGGGTTTCAAGTGACGGAGGAGATGGGGTGTCCTGCAGTAAGATGATGAGGCAGAAATTTAGCACTGAAACAATAAAATTTTGAGATGACAAATACGGTAGTGTGTGTGGTGGGTGGTGATTGAGTCTACATGTGGGGAAGTTTGCAATGCAGCTTGCGAAGACAAATTACTATGTTACAAACAATGTGAAAGGTGGTGATATTAACTCTGACCGCAAATCATTTAACACACAATGAATGAAGTGCGTGGCATTTGAGTTGTGGAAGTTAAATGTTAGTTTGCTGATGGAAACAGAAGGTGTGGAGAAAGTGTGAGGAAGGCACAGAAATATGAACACTCAAGATGACGTTTTTCTGCGCCAACATAGTTGAGCGATGCATTTAATTTAATTATCAAAACATTTGAGGTTTGTTAGTGCTGGGAAAACCAGAAGTGTTGATTTACAAATGGAGTGAGCTGATGAAGTACATGAAATGACGATGTTATTACTGAAGATTGGAAGCGTCAAGTCTGTGTTATAAAGAACAAATGTGAAGTATGAAATTAATATGATGCAGTGAGAAATGAAAAGTGTATGAAAAAAAATATGGTAGTGAATACAGCTGAAAAGCTAAATCTATAGTGAAGAATTGACTGGTGAAAAGAAAGAAAAGAGACGAATCCTGGGAAAGTAATGAAGGCGAGATAAGAACTCAGAGATAACGCTGAGGTTAAATGGTTACCTGAAATTTCAATAGTACGTATTAGTATTGAGAGGTGACAATGTTTAATATTATGAAGGAGGAGGGAGAATGGAAGGAAATGGCAGAAGCGAAGAACTGTGCCTAAGAGAATGAAATTTCATGATTATAGGTGATAATGTTGATGAGTGCAGTATAGAGCATGCTGGTACAACGGTAAAAGAAAGGAGGACCGGAGTGACCATGTGTCCCTGTGTATGGACCTGAGCATGGGGCACCCGAGCGAGGAGGGTGTTAGGCTGGACAGGCAGCAGCTCTGCTGGTAGGGTGAATAGAAGATGGTATTGTGTCATCACGGTAAGTGAATTGAGTACCTAGCTAATTGTATGATAACGATGAACTGGAAGCGTTAAGTGGGGAAAGTAGGATGGTTGAGAGCAGGGCTGTCCGGGCCAAGTCTCCAAGTGTTTCTTTTACTGAGACCATTTTACTGGGTTAGTGAAAGGAAGAGAACTGGGGAGAGAGGATGCGTGTCAGTTTCAGTGTTGTAACATCATTTGAAGCCCCAGTGAGTATTTAGCATGCTAACGAGAGTATGTGAATAAGCATAGTCGGTATTGCCTTTGGAAACATTGAGAGGAAGAGAAATCAGACTGTGCCATTTATGTGAAGGACCAGGAAGAAAGTCGGGGAAGTGATGAGCTGAATACTTTGCAGCAGGATGAGGAGGCCCAGCCTTCAGAGAAACAATGCAAAGGTGGTAGTGATGTGTCTGGTTTATGGCCAAACTTGGTTCAGAGTGGGAGTGTTTCGCTTGTCGGAAGAACGTGTCAGATGGCATGTTGTTTGGTTGCTGTGGAGGGAGAGTGGGCGACCAGTGAGAAACGGAGGTGGCAAAGCTGGAGTGAGTGAGGAGGCTGGAGTTTGTACGAGCGCCCAGCATTTTGAGCAGGGGATTTCTGCTGATGAGTGATAGCAGGGAGTGAAAAAACTGGGGGATCTGAGGGAGTGAGAGAAATGATGAGTAAAAGGCATGATGGAGATGTTCTGATGAGTGTGCGTGATATCGGTGGAGTAAGTTATAGGTGGATAGTAAAGTGATGGGAAGCTTTATTTCCATTATGGAAAAAGGACTGAGATTAGGTGAACAGGGTCAGGCCAAACTCCGGGAATTAGAAATTGAGTTATATAGTAAGTTTTGGAATATTCCTTACATGCCTGTTAAAAAAATGGTGTAAGTTATATAAATAACATGTAATGTGAATCACATATGTATGTTTATAAAGGTTAATGTAGAAGGATTATGTTTTGCCTGAGTAATGTTTCAGGTGGACCCTCACCTTTTGATGCGCCTAAAATGCTTCTTTGCCTAAAAATATTTGAGCCTATTATTCATCCATGTAACGACGTGTTTGTTTGGAGACAGAAAGTAAAGTGGGGTTTGAATTTTATTTTATAGTTTAGGACAGCTTCTTTGTATGGCAGTTTAACGTCATATATGTGCATAATAGTTTTGTTGGTTTTTGTAATATACAATTTTGGTGATTAAGTAGTGTTGATGGTTTGTGTAAACCCTGAATAGTTATTGTCAAGATTTGTTAAAATTTTGCTTATCTTTGTGTGGGTAACTTATGATATTGTTTTTTAGTCACATGTGTATGTGATGATTTGTGATGTATATTGTTAAGACTGTACTGTTTGGTTTTTATAATAAAAAATAATTGCTTATCTGAGTATAGTATGATGTCAATGGAGTGTGACACGCCTAGCAAGCACACTGAATAGTAATAATGTGTTGTGTGACCTCGCAGGGGTCACACAACGTGGGTAATGGAAGTAATATGGGGAGGGTAGCTTCAATCTCCTGAAAGAAGAGTCTTCAACATCAAGGCACGGAGCCCTTGACAGGGGAGTAATGATATGAACTGAGAAAACTGTTTCCAGAAATGCATATTACAAGGAAAGAATATTAAAATAATTTTCAGTCCACTGACCTAACTAAATCTAATGTCTTTCTAAATAGTCCAGTTGTGGATGGACGAGGTGACTCGCGCGTTGCTCTTGTGAATGGAAGCAGTCATCCAGGTGGATTTTACATCATCCGCGACATTTGCAAGCCATTTACATCCACGACTGTCTCATTCTCGTACAACACCCACTATCATTAGCACTAGTAGTCTATACATCGCCACTGTGATAAGACAACGGATGGAACGAGAATTTAAAGATTGAATTAAGTGAAACAACATCATGGCGCCTTGTTTACCTGGTGACACTCTCCATACCAGATGTGAATGCTCTAGACTTGCCTGGAGTTCACCGGTTATCCACAAATACCCATGTAGCAGTGAGGGATATATCGTTGTTAATTAGAGCGTTGGTATGCCCACACACCATGGATGAGCTGCGAGTGTGGGAACATGAACGCACTCATCCTGCGTCCTGCCTGACGTGACCCGCCAATTTACATTGTTTTGTTATTGTCAGCTGATATGCATTAACTTACGTTAACTAGCATGGAATGAAATATTTTTTTTATAAAAGTTTGATTCTGTCAGAAATCGAAAACGACTGTCTTGTTTATATGACATGATGGACAATTGAAGAATTAAGTAGACAGGGTATTAACATGGTTGACGCTGTATAGGTTTTTAGAACGATGAGGCAGGAGATTAATACATAGCCAGGTAGGCTTTGAATAGTGTAATATAATGCAGGATTGACGCCCTTAGTGACAAGACAAGGCTAGCTACCAAGTTTCGAGAATAAAGATTCCCAAGTGTTGCACATGTCTTATTTATCGACTTGTGAGCGCTTGTTGATCCAAGGAATTGGAACAAAAAAATTTAATCAAAAATTATTTCGCCCCACTACTACCTCTCTCACTGTTATATGACCCTTACGAGTTTCGCGTTTCCCCATGAATATAATTTATTAATAGTTATTCCAAAGTTATATTAATACCAAATTGTAACAATGTTTTATGCAATGAACTCTTATATGACATTCATAATATAGGGGCTAACCTTTTATTTAACTAGGATAACATCTAAGCGAACGTTATTGTATGAAAATGAAGGATATTATTTGAGTAGGGCTGGCTGTTATTTCTAATTGTAATCAACAGATATAACTCGAGATAAAATCGAACCTTTGGCATTCGGCAGAAAATGTGCAATTACAGCACTTACTGTTAATTTTATACCACATATTTAAATTAATTTTATACTGAAGTGGGAGATTGTTGCGTTGACCCAAGTATCCGAGGAACAGTGATCAGTCAGCCTTCATAAATTTTCCCTCCAAAACAGGACCAACGAGTTGATCTTTCACTCATAATACTCATAAAATCTACATAATAAACCTTACCGTGGTACTAATTAATCGCAGCTCCAAAAAGCTTGAAGTAAATATAATCCGTTTCAAGTAAGCAAGGCAGGACACCCATGACAGGAGTTTACTTGTGGACTGCTAACATAATTTAGCGTCTTCAAACGAAAGAACGGACAATTTCTTATTGAATATATACACTAAAACGCAGCAGCATCTTGTAGCTGCTAATATATCTAATCTATATTGACTTCAGAATTTCAGCTGTTATAATCGTCTCTGTCTCTCTTGATATAATATTGGAACACAAACAATCTTGTCTGATGCTCATCTGAGCTGCAGAATCTCACTGTATGCAAAGACATGATTTCCAATTATTATATGTAAAAACAAATGCCTTCAAAACACCACTCAACCACATGTTTTATGGAAATGTATAAAGCTGGCACCACATCACTAACTGTAATTCTGAGATTCCCTCACTCAGCCCACTGAAACGTGTCTTTGATGTACGGTGCAGAAATGATCTGTTAATGATAGTTTCAGTCACTGCAAAGAACAGGAACTTGAGGTTAAATTCCACCGACAGTATGGCCAAAGACTGAGTGGCTGGTCAACTTGTCTCACAAGCTTAATTAACACTGGGCATCTGCACAACCCTACAGCTCTGCTCTGAGCCATGCTAGCTGATAATAGATAACATCGACTATCTCTAACAGTTCTGGAAATTGAACGTCTGTATGATAAGAAATCATATAAACTACACAAAAATAGGCTGCATTGTAATGGTAAAGTGTTACTACCTCCTTCATACGTTGACATGCTATTATAATTTGTAGTCATCTTTGTGTTTGTAATGAAGGAGGTTACCTTAACTCATTTATATGCTGTTTCTCAAATTTAATCAATACGTCTGCTCTTGTTACTATTTAATCACCAGTGGGAGCATATAAGAACCTCAAAAAAAATTATTTAAGACTCTGTAAACGGAAACTTGAGAACTTATTAAATACGACTGTGTGTAAAAAAGATTAGTGCAATATATAAAATGATATTAAATAACAATTATTTTCTGTTTCTTTTAATTAAGTACCGACGACTCACGAAATCGTAATAACACGACAGCAAACAAACGACGGAACTGGTGATTTATTAAGTATTGATGATGCATCTCAGCTTATTATGGTCTTTAGCAGGATGTTGAAAATGTCAGGGAATATATAAACAACCCTACTATTCTATAAATAGTTTCTAGAAAAACTGTAAACTTTGTTTTTTGTGTTGACAACTATTCGCTAAAAACTAAGAGATGTTATCTTACCATACCACGGGTGGGGTTCGAACCCGCGGTCAGAGAGTCTTAAAACTCCAGACTACCCTGGGATACGACCCTAATACTTACTGTAACGTGAACATTAACATGAAGGGTATGGAAACATGCTCCAAGCTTTCACTTCGTGTAGGATTGAAGCCCAGTCTCAGCTCTGAGTGAACTCTGATCGACGCTATATTACTGCTAATGAATTAGTCCACGACAGTGGTAAGAAACATGCCCCTTTTACCCTTCCTGTTTCTTTATTTGTTTATTAGACAAAGTAATATTAAATTACGTACATACTCGTATATAATTAACTTACCAAATCGGTAGTTCTGCTTATATGTGTGAACAAATTGAACTACAGGCCCTGACCTGCAAATTGTCAAACATTACAGATCCAAAATACCAGTAATTTGTGCAAAAAGATAAATCAGTCAACTGCTAGTGGAAGGCCTCAGCAAGATGACCAAAAGCTCCAGCTGCGGGTCATTATATGTCTAAGACCCGCGTCAGGAAACACTTGTCCTGTTTCCTGACGAACCTTACCTTAAGTCAACTGCAGAACGAGGCTTCCAATGACGCTGTTATTCTATGAAAAATTTAGAAAGTGTGGTAACTATTAGTTTAACTAACAGTTCTCGTTATGAGACAAACCAGTGCAATGATTTTCATGGTGGCATTTACTTAAATTCTTCCAATTTAAATTTTTCTGCAACGTTATTGTGAATTTTATCCTTCATGTATGTATTATATTCATGGTAGCGTGAAATAATAAGCATACAACCAGGAAATGGTATCGTAATGACATATGATATAATAAAAATATTATGGTAATAACAGACCATTAGTAGTGATACGAGGTATACCTGGAGAGGGTTTCGAGGGTCAACGCCCCCGCGCTCCGGTCTGTGACTAAGCTTCATGGTGGATTAGAGCCTGATAACCAGGCTGTTACTGTTGGCCGCACACAACCCAACGTATGAACCACAGCCCGGCTGGTCAGGTACTGACTTTAGGTGCCTGCCCAGCGCCTTTTTGAAGACAGCCAGAGGTCTATTGACAATCCACCTTATGTATGCTGGGAGGCAGTTGAATAGTCTTGGGCCCCCTGACACTTATTGTGTTGTCTCCTTTCGTGCTAGTGGCACCCCTGCTTTTCATTGGGGGGATGTTGCATCGTCTGCCGATTCTTGTTTTCGTAGGGAGTGATTTTCGTGTGCAAGTTTGGTACTAATCCCTCTAGGATTTTCAAAGTGTATATAATCATGTATCTCCCGCCTGCGTTCTAGGGAGTACAGGTTTAGGAACTTCAAGCGTTCCCAGTAATTGAGTTGTTTTATCGCAGTTATGTGTGCCGTGAAGGTTCTCCGTACATTTTCTAGGTAAGCAGTTTCACCTGCCTTGAAAGGTGCTGTTAATGTGCAGAAATATTCCAGCTTAAATTGAACAAGCGACCTGAAGAATGTCATCATGGGCTTGGCATCCTTAGTTTTGAAGGTTCTTATTATCCATCCTGTCATTTTTCTAGCAGATTTGATACAATGTTGTGGTGTTTGAAAGTGAGATTCTCTGACATGATCACTCCCAGGTCTTTTACATTAGTTTTTCGCTCTGTTGTGTAGTTGGAATTTGTTTTATACTCCGATACAGTTTTAATTTCCTCACATTTTCCATATCGGAGTAATTGAAATTTCTCATCATTGAACTTCATATTGTTTTCTGCGGCCCATTTAAAGATTTGGTTGATGTCCGCCTGGAGTCTTGCAGTGTCTTCAATGTAGGACACACGTGCAAATTCGGGTGTCATCTGTCTGATATGAGGATGAGGAACAGAATGGGAGCGTGTACTGTGCCTTGTGGAACAGCTTTTCACTGTAGCCGCCTCAGACTTTATTCTGTGTTCTATTTGTTAGGAAATTATAGATCCATCTACCAACTTTTCCTGTTATTCTTTTATCACGCATTTTGTGCGCTATTACACAATGGTCACACTTGTCAAAGGCTTTTGCAAAGTCTGTGTATACTACACCTGCGTTTCGTTTGTTTCTAGAGCATCCAGGACCTTGTCATAGTGGTCCAGTAGTTGGGACACGCAGGAGCGACCTGCTCTAACCCATGTTACCATGGGTTGTGTAACTGATGGGTATCTAGATGGGTGGCGATCTTGTTTCTTAGAACTCTTTCAAAAAAATTACGTACATGTAGTTCTTTGATATTGTTTTACTGCCCCTTTTGTGGAGTGGGGCTATGTCTGTTGTTTTTAGCAGCTGTGGGACGACCCCTGTGTCCATGCTCCCTCTCCATAGGATGTTAAAAGCACATGATAGGAGCTTCTTGCAGTTCTTGATGAACTTGAGTCTGGGCCTGGGGCGGAGTGCATGGGTATGTCATTTATCGCCTTTTCGAAGTCATTTGGCGTCAGGATAATATCATATAGGTTTGAGTCTACCAAATTCTGTCTCGCTCATAAAATTCATTTAGGTCTTCGACTCTCAGTCTGGTTAGCTGCTCGCTAAAAACCGAGCCATATTGGGACTTGAGTAGCTCACTCATTTCCTTGCTGTCATCTGTGTAGGACCCACCTCGTCTAAGAAGGGGCCCAATACTGGATGTTGCTCTCGACTTTAATTTGGCATAAGAAATGAAATGTTTTGGGTTTCTTTCAATTTTATTTATGGCTTTTAGATCTTCCCGCGTTTCTTGACTCCTGTAAGATTCCTTTAGGTTTAGTTCGTTGTTTGCTATTTCTCTGACCAGTGCCTCCCTTCGTATTTTATGTATATTGGCCTCTTTTAGCCGATCTGTTATTCTTTGCCTTCGTCTGTATAGGGAGCGCCTTTCTCTTTCTAGATTACATCTTCTCTTCCTTTTCCTTAAAGGAATATGCCTTGAGCATACCTCGAGTGTTGCTTAGGCTATCTTCCCAGTTTATATCATTTAGGACCTGGTTGACTTGGTCCCGCCTTATGTTTTTGTTACTGAAGTTGAATTTGGTGAAGGTTTGCTCGTGACCGATCATATTTTGTTGGTCTGGGCTCCCGCATACATGTCTGAACCTCTATTATGTTGTGATCTGAGTACTATATTGTTTTTGATATGTAATATTTCGTATCAGATCATCATTGTTAGTGAAGATGAGGTCCAGTGTATTCTCCAATCTTGTTGGCTCTATTATTTGCTGGTTTAAGGAGAATTTGGTGCAGAGATTTAAAAGGTCGTGTGTGTGCGAGTTTTCATCTGAGCTGCCACCTGGGGTTATCTCTGCTACAGCATTATTTGCTACATTCCTCCATTTTAGGTGCCTTAGGTTCAAATCCCCCAGGAGCAAGATGTTTGGGGTAAAACGTAGTGTTCAGATCGTAAAGTGTGGTGCTATGTGCCCGACACAAATTTGTGGTGTATCTAGGAATACGAGGGACTACTAAGAAACACATTGACAAATAAATCACAAAACTTAAACGTAAGTAAACGTCTGCAAGATTTACCAGCAATCTGCAGCCCATCCTCCTAAGATCTTTAGCGTCGGTTTGATAGTGCAGATAAAGACCTTGGGAAAAGCAACTTTGTGGCTATGACACAACATTGGTTTCTTAATTAACGTAGAGATTTTTTCGCGGTCTCTCAGATACATACTCATTTGTAAGGTATTTTTTTATATTGTTCTGTTAGAAATTGGTCCCGAGTTAAGCTAAAGTAACGTACATAGTGAAATCAGCTTGATTCCAGTGAGTAAATAATAAACATTGCCTTTTAGGACAAGATCATATTTCATATCAAAAAGTATACAAAACGTTTCAGAGGTTTCCGTTACACTCATATGAGAGGACTGTAGTACTTGCCTGGATGTAATCTTGCATGGATGTAATCTTGCCTGGATGTAATCTTCCATGGATGTAATCTTCCATGGATGTAATCTTCCATGGATGTAATCTTGCCTGGATGTAATCTTCCATGGATGTAATCTTCCATGGATGTAATCTTGCCTGGATGTAATCTTCCATGGATGTAATCTTCCATGGATGTAATCTTGCCTGGATGTAATCTTCCATGGATGTAATCTTCCATGGATGTAATCTTGCCTGGATGTAATCTTGCCTGGATGTAATCTTGCCTGGATGTAATCTTGCCTGGATGTAATCTTCCATGGATGTAATCTTCCATGGATGTAATCTTGCCTGGATGTAATCTTGCCTGGATGTAATCTTCCATGGATCTAACTCTGTGCTCCCGGTAAGTACTTAGTTTCTAGTAAGAGAGTAGTTTTCCTAGAGTTTCTAAAGACTTGTCAGGAGGCGATTGTGGGGGACTCACACTCTTGCACCTGCCTTTGTCATGAGGTGGGACTCCCCTCCTTGTCATGAGACAGGTGTATGTATCTTTTTATTTCTAAAACATTTAAAAATCAACTTCAATTGAGTTATTTTTTATTAAAACTGATCACATTAGGTTATATATATATATATATATATATATATATATATATATATATATATATATATATATATATATATATATATATATATATATATATATATATGTCTGCCGATTAGGTAAAACTGGTCAATTAGCAAGAACTCATTTAAAATTAAGTCCTTTCTAAAATTTTCTCTTTTACGTTTAAAGATATATTTTTTCATTTATGATAATGTAGAAATTTATAGTTTTGTACCAAGAGAAACTTTGAAAACTTACCTAACCTTATTATAACAAGAGCAATTTAATTTAGCCTAACCCAACTAAATATATTTTAGATACATTTACAATAATTTAATAATAAGCAAACACAATGAAATATATATTTTCGTTAGGTTCAGAATGATTTTTGCGAAATTATTGCATACACAAATTTTCACTTGTCTTATATGGCAAGATGAGCGTTGCTATTTAAGCCAAAATCGCAAGTTTTGCCTATTCGGCACGACATATATATATATATATATATATATATATATATATATATATATATATGAGTCTTAGAAAGCGTCCCATGGAACGAATCTGCTGAGATTTGTTCCTCATTTCTGCAACTTTGCAAGCTGCTGATGTGTTGATTGCAACACGAAAGGCCTAGATATAGTATTCAACTCCCCCTGAAGTTGTTTTGCATCTTGTATCGCTTGTTCGCGATTCTTGATTGAACAGCTAGTAAGTAGTAAAACTCCAGACCGACGCCCTAGCCACTGGGCCAGCTGGCTACAATAACATTCATCCAACTAGGTATATTTATACACCATAGGAAGGTTAGCATATGCACCACTGTGTCCACAAACCTTATTATAACAAGCGCAATTTAATTTAGCCTAATCCAACTAAATATTTTTAGATAAGTATATATATATATATATATATATATATATATATATATATATATATATATATATATATATATATATATATATATATATATATATATATATATATATATATACATATATATATATATATATATATATATATATATATATATATATATATATATATATATAACGTACATACATATATATAAATTGTACAGGTATTGTTCTTTTGTTTCCGTCAGTGTGGAAGGCTGGGAGTGCCAGGCCGCGGTGCGTCACACGGGAATCCAACAGAAGACAATAATAACTAAAAACAAACCCATGTGTGTGTGATAAGAGCACCCACCTTTATCTAGCCAGGTGTGTGATTGCCCTCACACGTGATTACAACGGATCAAAGATCCGAACTGAACTAAACCGATGATGGATAAACACTAAAATATAGTATGAAGGTTGCTATAGTTGTGAGTGTGAGTGTGTGAGTGTGTGAGTGTGTGAGTGTGAGTGTGTGTGTGTGTGTGTGTGTGTGTGTGTGTGTGTGTGTGTGTGTGTGTGTGTGTGTGTGTGTGTGTGTGTGTGTGTGAGTGTATTCTGTAACTTTATGTGATATTTCAAGACAGGACAAAAAGTTTAACCTACGACTTTGTTTATATATATTCTGATGATTGCATCCCTCTTGATGTGTGAACATTGAGAGGAACAGTGTATGTACACTTGGATAGGTGTATATATCTGGTTGTATACACTTAAAGTGTTTTTTAATCCCTATCTTAGGTATTAAAATATTCTTGCCTGGTGGGCAGCAGGTTACATGCAACCTTAATGACCCATTGTGTATTTAGTCGTCTTTAAACCTAATTAACCAACCAGCTCAGTAAATGGGAGGTAATCTGGTTTATTCCAAGAAAAAAGAGGACACCTCCATACCTGGGGTACGTAAAACTGTAAGATATGACTTTTTCTCTTTGCTTACAAGTTTAAGAGAGGTAAGCTACAACTGCTCAGTGGGAAATTTTAAACTCAGGTGTTTGTTGATTTGTCGCAATCTGAATTTTTTTCTCCTCCCTTAATAAATTATTTGCTATTATCTAAATAGGATTTTACCAATTTCCATTTTCCCCAATATACATGTTCTTCAGATTTTGAATTTATTTTTTAATGACTTCTTCTAGGTTTCTACTCAACTCTTAGCTGCTTATATAGTATTCATTATATACAAGATCAGTCGTATTGGGTCATTGTTAGTTTACTTCCCCGAGAATAAACTTACATTATATATCTCATGCTACGATACGTCAATGCTGACTGGCCCCTTGTGTTAACTATCTGGGTAAAGACAAGGCCAAGTCAACTAATTCCCAAATCTAAGCTGTCACTCACCAAGGTTGGTGACAGACAGACCCTCCAGCTGGGTCAGCCTTGGGTCTTGGACATTTAATGCTAGCAATGGTTTTATATGACCCCTTCACGGTTCATAATAATAATAGTTTGGAGTAACTAGTCATGACAGGTATATTTAGACCTTAATATATAAGAAAATAATTTGTGTTCCTTGTGAACCACACTCAGTCTTTTTGTGTAATTTTGATTCTGTAGTTCAAGGTGTCAGTTGAGGGATCTGTATTCACCTATTTGAAATTACCTATTTGTAGTTATATAAGCAGTTATGCTTATAGTACATAACCTGCACTTGGGAGACTGAAACTTATGATTACGTTTCGGTCCAGCTTTTTATTGGTGTAAGTGGGACCGCAACGTCGTCATAAGTTCATCTCCTAAGTGATGGCCACTTGGGTATTGTTTGGTAATGTGACTTTTTATTCTTTATGCTTATTGTCTCTCGTTTTTAATAATCTGTTTTTGTGCATATGATCCTAGAGCGAGACAACGGGTTCCTGTTTTATCTCGGTGAAGCATGTAAAAAAAAGACTAAGTGAAGACTCGATCCTCTGTATTATAATCGCGACACTGTGTAACAATTCCCGTTTAGTTTTAAAAAGTGCCCTCAGGGGCACAAGGAATATGTGCTTCATTGTAATTTATCATGTAAGAGTTTGCTCTCGCTCGTCTCTCCACAGCAGAAAGCAACACCCAGTGTAAGACAGGATGCGAGAAACAGGCTACAGTCACGACATGACATTACAAGCGTAAACAGTGAGCAGGACGTGACACGAAGAGCAGGCTACGTCAGCAGGACATATCCTACACGTCCTGTTATGAAAACTTACAGGATACAACATAGGAAGACACACTCTCAGATGAAAAAATTACGTGACTTTGTTCTCATGATACTGAATAATAAGAACTAACATTATTATTTAATAATCTACTGTCAGTACTACTAATAATGATTATTTCATAATCATTATTAACTTTATTAGTGCTAATGATGATATTATTAGTAGCAGTAGTAGATACCTAGAGTATACCTGGAGAGAGTTCCAGGGGTCAACGCCCCTGCGGCCCGGTCTGTGACCAGGATTCATGCTGGATCAGGGCCTGATCAACCAGGCTGTTACTCCTGGCCGCACGCAGTCCAACGTACGAACCACAGCCTGGCTGGTCAGGTACCGACTTTAGGTGCCTGTCCAGTGCCTGCTTGAAGACAGCCAGGGGTTTATTGGTAATCCCTCTTATGTATGCTGGGAGGCAGTTGAACAATCTTGGGCCCCTGACACTTATTGTGTTGTCTCTCAACGTGCTAGTGGTACCCCTGCTTTTCATTGGGGGGATGTTACATCGCCTGCCGAGTCTTTTGCTTTCGTAGGGAGTGACTCTCGTGTGCAAGTTTGGTAGTAATCCCTCGAGAATTTTCCACGTGTATATAATAATGTATCTCTCCCGCCTGCGTTCTAGGGAGTACAGGTTTAGGAACTTCAAGCGTTCAAGTAGAGGAAGTAGTAGTAGTAGCATTTTTTTATATTATAATACTTATTGTATTTTCGTTATTATTGTCATTATTATTATTTTGGTGTTTAGCGCTTCTTTTTGATTATAATAATTATTATTTTGGTAATAAATAATAACATTATATATATATATATATATATATATATATATATATATATATATATATATATATATATATATATATATGCAAAGATCACGTAAACAGGTGATATCAAAATATGCAAGAAAACCACTATGAAAAATAGAAGAATTCAAGCGCTTATATAGCCCTTCTTGTCATGTTTCCTGTTATAGTTCCTTGATAATGTGAGTAGTCACGAAAGCGCTTGGAATTCTTCTATTTTTCATAGTGGTTTTCTTGCATATATATATATATATATATATATATATATATATATATATATATATATATATATATATATAAGGACGTACCACCTCTAGAACTTGCTGGGGACCCTCATCCTCAGAAAAGACAATAAACGTACCTCAGGGAAAACTCGAGGTTCTTCCCGGAGCTGTTAGAATATTTTCTTCTCCTACCACTCCCTATATATATTGAATGAGTGCTTTATTAATAGACAGAATACATTGGCAGAAAACACAAACATGAACATGAATACATTGGTACAATATATCAAAGATTATGAATCTCTTCCAGCTCCTCCGAAGCCGGACGCGAGCCCAGTACGCAGCATGCATTTTCCCTCTGGATGGCTACGCTGAGGCGCTGGAACATGAAAGTGGCTGCTCTTGGGTCCCTGGTGGTGTCGATGAGTCTGGAACCCAGTTCTTTAAGGAAACGTGTTGCATTTTTTCCCCATGATCCGAAGGTCTCTGATCCCACTGGGACAAATTTATACTGTTGGCTTATGTCCCTGTACTTGCCGATCTTGTACTCCTCTCTGTGGTCAGCAGCTCCTCCCTGTCGCCCGACACTGTGATGGATGTAGGTGTCAGCCAGTGTCGACACACAGGTATAATCCCATGCTAAGAGCTTGCCATTCTTCCAAGGATAGTTGGTGATCCCGTCGGGGCGGTTTGCTGGGTTGTGGGCGTTGTTGGCTGCTAGTGATCGAGGCTCTCTCTCGGCTGGGCATCCAGCTGTAGCAAGGGTTCTCTTTATGATGTCGTTGACTTCATTGTGTCTTGCATGCCAACCCTTGGTTTTAGAACAGTTAAGACCATGTAGACCATATTGGTCGGCTTGCGCATCGCTGCAAATACACGTATATTACGTGTGAATAGTGGCAGCAAGGCGCAGAGCCACTGCAATACGAAGGGTCTTAGGGTCCAGGCGTGTTCCCATGACCGAAATGGGAACTGTTTGGAGGAAGTCCCCAGAGGGATGTGCACTCACAGATAGGAGACGGGCAGTCTCCCTGTCTGATGTTACAGCCCTAAGCATGTTGGCAAGTATCATTTCAGTGATGGGGCCATCCCAGCTTGACTGTTTGTAGGCCAGTTCTTTACTAGGTTTTGGTGTTGGAGCAGCAAGAGTCTCCCAATCAGTGATGGCACTGGTGTAGCTAGGGTCCTGTATTCCTACGTATATATATATATATATATATATATATATATATATATATATATATATATATATATATATATATATTTTATATATATGCATTACAATCGCAGACAGGCGCTCTTAATATACAGAACTAGCCACATGGGGATGGAAATCTGTAGCTCAAGATCTTTCACACACTCGTGCCTCATCAGGAGCTATACAATGTTGAGAGACTAGCAACAGATAATAGGACGGAAAATTCTCTCTGAGGCAAGGCAGAAGCGTAAAGCGTCGAGTCCGACGCTTTACGCTTCTGCCTTGCCTCAGAGAATTTTTTCCCCTATCTGCTGTTAGTTCTCCCTGCCTCCCCCCCCACCCCCCACTCCTTCCAGTTTTGATAAGAGGGGCCCCTACTCCAGAGGGGTGGAGGAAGCGGATATCCTCTTCCTGTAAGTTACTGGATATCTAGCAAAGAAACATTACACAATAAGAGAGATGTTCTCTGTCAGCGTCTTCATGCCGCTGCTGCCCATGTATTTCTTTAGCACTCCTGACCTCTGGCACTACTGACTTCTGGCACTCCTGATCTCTGGCACTCCTGACTTCTGGCATTCCTGATCTCTGGCACTCCTGACCTCTGGTACTCCTGACCTCTGGCACCCCTGACCTCTGGCACTGCTGACCTCTGGTATTCCTCACCCCTAGCACTCCTGACCTGGTAATGCTGATCTCTGGTACTCCTGACTTCTGTCACTGCTGACCTCTGGTACTCCTGACCTCTGGCACTCCCGACCTCTGGCACTCCCGACCTCTGGTATTCCTGACCTCTGGTACTCCTGACCTCTGGCACTCCTGACCTGGTATTGCTGACCTCTGGCATTCCTGACCTCTAGCACTTCTGATCTCTGGCACTCCTGACCTCTGGTACTCTTAATCTCTGGCACGCCTGACCTCTGGCACTCTTGACCTCTGACACTCGACCTCTGGCACTCTTGACCTCTGGCACTCCTGACCTCTGGCACTACTGACCTCTGGTACTGCTGACCTCTGGCACTCCTAACCTCTGGCACTACTGACCTCTTGTACTGCTGACCTCTGGTGCTGCTAACCTCTGGCACTCCCGACCTCTGGTACTCCTGACCTCTGGCACTCCTGATTTCGTATTGCTGACCTTTGGCATTCCTGACCTCTAGCACTTCTGATCTCTGGCACTCCTGACCTCTGGTACTCCTAACCTCTGGCACCCCTGACCTTTGGCACTCTTGACCTCTGGCACTCTTGACCTCTGGCACTCCTGACCTCTGGTACTGCTAACCTCTAGCACTCCTGACCTCTGGTACTCCTGACTTCTGGTACTGCTGACCTCTGGTACCCCTGATCTCTGGCACTGCTAACCTCTGACACCCATGACCTCTGGCACTCCTGACCTCTTGAACTTATGATCTCATGAACCTCAGTACTAGTGACATCATGAACCAGGATATTCGTGATCTCATGAACCCCAGTACTCTTGACTTGAACCCCAGTACTCGTGTCCTCATGAACTCAGTACTTTTGACCTGAACCCCGGTACTCTTGACTTGAACCCCAGTACTCGTGACCTCATGAACTCCAGTACTCGTGACCTCCTGAACCCCAGTAGTCGTGACCTGAACCCTAGTACTCGTGACCTCTTGAACCCCAGTACTCATGACCTGATCCCCAGTACTCGTGACCTCCTGAACCCCAGTACTCGTGACCTCCTGAACCCCAGTACTCGTGACCTGAACCCCAGTACTCGTGACCTGAACTCCAGTACTCGTGACCTCCTGAACCCCAGTACTCGTGACCTCCTGAACCCCAGTACTCATGACCTCCTGAACCCCAGTACTCGTGACCTCCTGAACCCCAGTATTCATGACCTCCTGAACCCCAGTACTCATGACCTCCTGAACCCCAGTACTCATGACCTCCTGAACCCCAGTACTCATGACCTCCTGAACCCCAGTACTCGTGACCTCCTGAACCCCAGTACTCATGACCTCCTGAACCCCAGTACTCATGACCTCCTGAACCCCAGTACTCGTGACCTCCTGAACCCCAGTACTCGTGACCTCCTGAACCCCAGTACTCATGACCTCCTGAACCCCAGTACTCGTGACCTCCTGAACCCCAGTACTCGTGACCTCCTGAACCCCAGTACTCATGACCTCCTGAACCCCAGTACTCGTGACCTCCTGAACCCCAGTACTCATGACCTCCTGAACCCCAGTACTCGTGACCTCCTGAACCCCAGTACTCGTGACCTCCTGAACCCCAGTACTCATGACCTCCTGAACCCCAGTACTCGTGACCTCCTGAACTCCAGTAATCTTGACCTTATGAGCTTCACCTCTGTGCTTATGTACTCTTCAACATTGTGATTAATATTCATATCATTTATTATAATTAAAAAAAAGTTTCACTAAGTTTTTTTTTCAAAAGACTGTTGATATGTTTAGAAACAAACTGTTGATATCCTGACAAACAAACACTGTTGATATCCTGACAAACACTGTTGATATCCTGACAAACAAAAAGACTGTTGATACGTGTTGTAAAACGTTTAGAAAACAGGTTGAGGAATGAGACATTTGTGCAACATCTGGGAGCCTTTATTGAGGAAACGTTTCGCCAACCAGTGCCTTGTTGAGTCTCAGTACCATTCCTCTGTGTTCATATACTGAGAGTAGGGCTCAGTCTGTTCCTCTGTGTTCATATACTGAGAGTAGGGCTCAGTCTGTTCCTCTGTGTTCATATACTGAGAGTAGGGCTCAGTCTGTGGAAGACATTTGTGTATTTCCAGTCTGACTGTGCGAATATATCATTTTGAATCAATATATCAAAGATTGTAGAGTGAATATTATTATTTTCTTTGTGAGGAAGCACCACATTGGTAGGGGTCATGCAGGGGCGTAGCCATTAACGTGATTTTGGCTTATGAGAGCTTACTTCATAGTTAGGCATTTATGCATTATTATTTTTTACGTTTCGTTAAGGTTAGTTAATTTGCGTTAATATATTTTAACCGAGAATGCCGTACACAGAAATTTATTAATATACATACTGTAGAAAATCTGTATAATACTATTTATGATATACAGTACCGACAAGAAGATGACACATGCGGGTATATTTACTTGCGAAACGTTTTGGCAATATAGCTAAGTGTTGCACATGTCTTAGTCATCAAACCAACGTTGTATTGGGTTGGTCAGTGTCATGCAAGGTAGTAAGAGTACCTGGCTGTTTTTCATTGCGTCGTTGACTCCACAACAGAAGCTACGAATGCCTAGCATTATCAAAGTAATATCAAGATATTTTATGCCGTCCACCCATAAAAAAAGTTCTCTGATAGTGGTTAGGTTTCCATAAAGAAGTGTATATTTGGATTAACTCCGGAGGGTTAATAATCCATGATAACCCAAGAAACATAACAAGTGTGGCAGATGTCCACTGGGTTCCTTAGGCTTTGCCTTAGAATGCGAGGTATCTATTTACTGTCTTGCCCAGCTAGCGCTAAGTCGAAGCAAAACATCGTTAAATCAAGCTTAAGTGAAGCCAACACCATGATTAGCACAACAGTTCATAAGTTAATAGATACAAAAAAAGTGTTGACCGAGAGGCTAGAACTAGATTATTGTGCACTAGCAGCTTATCCTCTGCTCGGTAATGTAATAAAATACCAGAGAGAGAGAGAGAGAGAGAGAGAGAGAGAGAGAGAGAGAGAGAGAGAGAAATGCACATCAAAAGCGTCAGGAAACGGCTGCCGTTATCACAGTCTGGCATTTAACGTAAAAGTCTTCAGCCAACATAATCATCAGTCAGCCTCTTAATTTGACTTCATGCAAACGAATGCTGAACCGAAGGCAGTAAACCTACATGAAATTAATACCCTCCAGGTTGCAAAAATTAATGAACTGGAAATTAGTCAGGTTTCAGGGTGAGAAAATAAATAATTAAGTTGTACGGTGGAAAGTGAAGAAAGAAACTGAGATAAAAAAAAAGAAATGCCGGGAATCATTCAGTGCAAGATGCCTTAATAATGATGAAGGAAAATGCATTCGCATCCTGCATTTGCAAATAAATTAGCTCACATCCCCGCCAAGCCGTGAGGTGGAGCGTCTCTTGGTGAAACATAACACATTTGTCACTATATTCTCTTATTTGTCTCGTCAGTTGAATAAATTAGTTCTGTGCACGACAGCTTCCTTCCCTGCCTTCTAACCTGTGTTTCATCTCAGGACTTTGGTGATCCTTGGTAGGAGAATGACCTTTGCACTTGCGGTCCTTTCGAGGACGCCCTCTCCCTTCCCCTCCTTCCTCCCTCAGCAGAAATAGAGAGGTTCCAGCGCTCCCAATTTGCAAACGCCCATCGACTGCACAAATTGGCTCGGTGTTCAGTGGTAAAGTATTCGGCTCACCAGTGAAGTGCCCTTATCAATCCTGGGGTGGGTGATGTTGGGTATGTTTCCTTTCACCTCTTGCTTCTTCCTATGAATAAATAGATACCTGGGTGTTGTCTGACTGTTATGTGTCGCTTTGAAATAAACTGAGGTAGGATAACAGCTCTTAGCCTGTAAAATGCAACGGTGTAAAGTAGGAAGATCCCAGGCTCCTATGCTTTATCTTTCTATCTTCTCGAATCCTTGGATACTATGACAGTCGTGGTGACTCCTTCAGTGAACGGTAGTCTGTTTTAGTGGTCCTTTAATTGGTCAGTGTTTGAGTTTGGCCGCCTTGTATATTGAGATAATGGGCTCTTTCTTCCGGGGTGGCTCTTTAAGATATATTGATGGACTATGTAAGTGGAATGTTTATTCCTAATGGATTCCTGACACCGATATGGATTTTTTTCTCCATTTAAGGAGATTTGGTACCCGTGTGGCAAGGGTTAATTTGAGCTGCGGGAGATCAGGAATGTCTCGTCATGATCCTCTCAAACTCGTATATTTTGTGGGTTTGCTGTTGAAGAGGCGTCAGTTTGAAACACTTCCACTATCAACCACATATTTCAAATTTGGCTGTCGCACCATTCTTATAGAAGTAGTGCACGTTGGACCACATTCAGTGAAATCCACTCTTCTCGAGGTGACAGCTGGCGGGTGGCGGCAATGTATCTGGTCATAGGGTTACCCGAGTGCCCTCCTTTCCAACCTGCAGTTCTTCCTTAGTCCCTACTTCTAGTTAAGCTGCCTGGATGCCCTTCCCATGGAAAATTCTCTGTACCCGCAAGTTAATATGTCTACCACTCTGACGTCTTCAGCTGTCGTCTTGCATCCCTTCGCCAAAGTCTACAGTACCCATGAGTGCACGACATGCTGCACCACCCCCAGTTTTCGCCTCCACTACCAAGCGTAGGAAGTGGCAGTATTCAGGAATTTCACAAATGTCACTACCTCCCTACCATCTTCATCCATCCCAGTGCCATTTCAGGATACCTCTCTGTGCCAGCTTACCCTACTGCTTTCTGTTTTTTTGGCTCCTGTATCAGGGACAGGTCCTTCATGGGCTGCCTTAATGCATTTAGTCATTTTTTTCGTTCAGAGGCGTGCAAATAAGCCCTTTCTGTATGTGCCTCCCGAGTACCTAACAGTGACTGACACTTCTCTCCTCATCCTAATTCCATCCTTCTCTCTGGAATGTATGTCTGTACCCCGGAAGTTCCTCTACCTTCGGGTCATTTTTGTTAGTACCAGGAGCTTTCTATAAAGTATATCAGTAATATCACCTTTTCCGTACCAAAGCACTTCGTATTAGAGTGCTTCATTCGAAAATGATATTATCATTTATCAAAATTATCATTTATCATAGTTTGCTAGGTTTAAAGTTATCACCTGCCATTAAGGCTGCAATTCACCTGTACATTAATATCAAGAATACTTCAATTCCTGAAATAGGGATTAAAGAAAACTCACTGTATATACAAGGTAGACTCTCCAGGTAGACATTTAAAGAATAAAAATGCACAATGCCGTGACTGGAAAAATACACAAAAAAATCATAACAAATAATTCACAAATTTCAGTCTCGTACGTGCTTGTTATTCGTGTATACCAGTACACGTTCCCATGTACATGCCCAGAATTTTGGGTCTCTGGATGAGGTGGCACTACTAGTGGTCAGCTTCACCGAGGCCCAATAACCTCCCTTACATAATCGCCGCTATACCCTCTGACTGTTATTTTAATCTTTTTCATGACCACTTTTAGCTGTCATTAAGGCCGATATTTCCGTCTGCCCATTCTCAACAGAATTAAAAGGCTTTCAGTTTACAGCTTCAGTCCCTATTCGGATGCCTCTGCCTACCTCGTCCTTCTGCCCTTGATTCCCTCACCCGTCATAGTAATTCTGTGTTCCACGTCTGTCCTTCCAGTCTTCCTTTTCTAGCAACAATTTCTTCGGCCGTCATCTCAAGCTTGTTGTCTTTACCATAACCAGTCACATCAGTCCTATGTACAGTACTCTGTCCACTTCTGGTAAAGTACTGTACATGTAAGTAAGTTTATTCAGGTATACACAAATATATTTACATAGATTATCATACATAGCAGCATATGTGTAGAGAACCTAGGATAACCCAAAAAGTCAGACAGAGTGACTTATTTCCATTGGGGTCCTTGTAGCAGTACCACATACTAGTTCCTGTGGTTCTGCTACTTATCTTACATGAACTCATGGATATATTAAGAAATTGTCTTGAGGATGCCTGTAAATGTATCAACGTGTCTGAGTGATCATTTGTCTTTTTAATATGGATTTAAACCCCTGGGGAGAACAGCGGATGTTTATCCTCTGACTGATCATCATTTAATAAGACCTGTCCCGAAATGCTCTGCATAACCAGGGGCTTCCTATAAAGTATGTCAATAATATACCTTTTCTGTAAACTATTCTTTATAAAACTAAAAAAAATATTTTATTAATTTTAAAAAGGTGCTATGGTGTTTCTGGACGAGTAAACCGCACTACCATGAGATAAAGAAGAAAGTAGGAGAATTTTTTTCCCCAGTCTTCACTACTTGTAATTTATCTTACAGGACAGGAAAGACGGTATGTGACACCAAGTCATTCTGTAAACGTTAAAAAAATCAGTAATGTTCAAGACAATTTTACTCTATTACTACTAATATAGATACTTTTACTATTATCATCACTATTATTATTTCTGCTTCTACATTAGTGCCTCGTAGCTCAGTAGTACAGTGTTTGCCTCACATGAAAGGAGCTAGAAGTCTGGCAGGTGTCTTTCTGGTGCCTTTGTTCACCTAGCAGTAAACAGATACTAAGGAGTTAGTCATCTCCAACCAAGACACTGCTTGATTTTCTTGGGCTACCAGAAACTGTCTTAGGATATCCGTAGGTGTCTCATCTTATTTTAGGATACGCTCCTATGTAGTAACCTTGGGTTATTGACCTTTCGGGATTAATAATCCTATTAAAGTCTTCTTCTTCGAGTTAGTGCCTGACACTGCTCCTGTTTTCTCATACTCTGACATGCTATGTGTATGGAAAGTTAATTGAAATTTATTGTACGAAGGAATAATCAGACACCCTCCACTGCAATTATCTCCAGGATAGGTACGGTTTTTTTTTTTTTTAAATATACATTTCACTGTCACCAGTTTTTACAATAAGGGAAGCACTAAACCCATGAGGGTGATACGTCTCCTGGAGATGAGAGGTAATTAGGCCGAAGCCAAGAAATATGAATGTACCTCCAACTTAGTCCATCAAGAGTCTTTCACCAGCATCAAGGTACCTTTTTTTGAAGGGTTTCTTTCACTAAGTTTTGTGCCATTTTCTAACCTTGCCTAATTGTCTTACTCTTCAAATAATTCTTCTTATTTAAGTGTATCAAATTTCTTTATACCTCAATGGTCTGAATTAACTCGCCTCACACTGTTTTTAGTTTGATATCTTTATTATGCACCCCATACCCATCCTGTGGGCGGTAGTCTAAAGATTACAGAGGTACATAATGGGTCCAGGGACTGGACCCCAACTGTCACTTTGAAAAGTTCAGCTCACAGTTTTCTATAATAGTTCACTCTTCTCCACACGCTCTCCAGTTTCTCACCAGTAACGTGGAGACCAGACCCTTGATGATAGGGAAAGGCTCTTGATCCAAAGAATTGGAGCTACTTATCCCCCTTTCTCTGATCGAACCTGATTGCCTTATAATGCCTAGGTGTTCTATAAGCCGTCATTTTAATTACCTACGACAGGCACTGCTGAAGGAGGAGGAAGGCAGCTAAGTTGTTAACTCATGTCCTCTCGGGATTTGAAAGGACACACTACAAAGGCAAGACCTATTAAGAACTTAGGAAGACTCAGATGAGTATGTACAATGTACATACATACATGCATAATATCATATATGTATTGTATACTGGCTGTAAGCAGCACTTGCAAGATTTACCTGTCATTCTACGTCTTTACGAAACAAAGATAAAGTCCTTAATCCAGGTTTCTGTTTGACAGTCTGATATAACATGGCGCTAGTACAACCCTGGCTGGTTGCTGTTTACAAACCTTATTCTATAATAAAAAGTACTGTAAATAAAGAGTTTTCAGACACCTTGTAAGCTTTACTTGCAGTGACTCTAGTGACTAAGTCATATTTTGAAACAATAAAATCGGAGTTGATTATTCAGTCAGAGACTTAATTTGCATGTCATTCGCTTGATGACCCGCAATTAAATATTTTCTAAAAATATTAGCATAATTTTTTTTGTGGGGAGGGGGGCAATTGAAAGATGAGGAGCACCTCAAGGACCCATGTAGATTTGTAAGGTTGATCTTATCAGAGTTGATTACTCAGAGGGATAACGATTGGTGTGAAATTTAGAATCACTTAGATAAATACTGCCTCCACTCTATCTAATCACGTCATTTTTATTAGTTATATCACTCTTCATACCATCATTATTATGTTATGTGTTAGCATATTAGTCTATATTTTTATTATTATAAACATTACTTTTTATTATTATTTTCATGATTGTTGTGTAAACGTTTTCATTACTGTTTCTGATCCCCTGGGTAGCATCACCACTGCTTCCTTCCCTGGGTAGCATCACCACTGCTTCCATCCCCTGGGTAGCATCACCACTGCTTCCTTCCCCTGGGTAGCATCACCACTGCTTCCTTCCCCTGGGTAGCATCACTGCTTCCTTCCCCTGGGTAGCATCACCACTGCTTCCTTCCCTGGGTGCATCACCACTGCTTCCTTCCTGGGTAGCATCACCACTGCTCTCCCCTGGGTAGCATCACCACTGCTTCTTCCCTGGGTAGCATCACCACTGCTTCTTCTGGTAATCACTACTGCTTCCTATCCCTGGGTAGCATCACATGCTCTCTTAGCATCCACTCTTCCCTGGGTAGCATCACCACTGCTTCCTCCCTGGGTAGCATCACCACTGCTTCCTTCCCTGGGTGCATCACCACTGCTTCCTTCCCTGGAGCATCACCACTGCTTCTTCCTGGGTAGCATCACCACTGCTTCCTTCCCTGGGTAGCATCACCACTGCTTCCATCCCCTGGGTAGCATCACCACTGCTTCCATCCCCTGGGTAGCATCACCACTGCTTCCATCCCCTGGGTAGCATCACCACTGCTTCCTTCCCTGGGTAGCATCACCACTGCTCCTTCCCTGGGTAGCATCACCACTGCTTCTTCCCTGGTAGCATCACCACTGCTTCCTTCCTGGGAGCATCACCACTGCTTCCATCCCTGGGAGCATCACCACTGCTTCCTCCCTCGGAAGCATCACACTGCTTCCTTCCCCTGGGTCATCACCACTGCTTCCATCCCCTGGGTAGCATCACCACTGCTTCCTTCCCCTGGGTAGCATCACCACTGCTTCCTTCCCTGGGTAGCATCACCACTGCTTCCTTCCCCTGGGTAGCATCACCACTGCTTCCATCCCCTGGGTAGCATCACCACTGCTTCCTTCCCTGGGTAGCATCACCACTGCTTCTTTCCCCTGGGTAGCATCACCACTGCTTCATCCTGGGTAGCATCACCACTGCTTCCATCCCCTGGGTAGCATCACCACTGCTTCCTTCCCTGGGTAGCATCACCACTGCTTCCTTCCCTGGGTAGCATCACCACTGCTTCCATCCCCTGGGTAGCATCACCACTGCTTCCTTCCCCTGGGTAGCATCACCACTGCTTCCATCCCCTGGGTAGCATCACCACTGCTTCCTTCCCTGGTAGCATCACCCTGCTTCCTTTTCCCTGGGTCAGCATCACCACTGCTTTCCTTCCCCTGGGTAGCATCACCACTGCTTCCATCCCTGTGAGCATCACCACTGCTTCCTCCTGGGTAGCATCACCACTGCTTCCTTCCCTGGGTAGCATCACCACTGCTTCCTTCCCTGGGTAGCATCACACTGCTTCCTTCCTGGGTAGCATCACCACTGCTTCCTCCCTGGTAGCATCACCACTGCTTCTTCCCTGGGTAGATCACCACTGCTTCCTTTCCCTGGGTGGCATCACCACTGCTTCCTATCCCTGGGTAGCATCACCACTGCTTCTCCCTGGGTAGCATCACCTGCTTCCTTCCCTGGGTAGCATCACCACTGCTTCCATCCCTGGGTAGTATCACCACTGCTTCCTTCCCTGGGCATCACCACTGCTTCCTTCCCTGGGTAGCATCACCACTGCTTCCATCCCTGGTAGCATCACCACTGCTTCCTTCCCTGGGTAGCATC